>CAUYRH010008183.1:0-18702 GCA_963574655.1 Perodicticus potto
TCTCTTGCCTCAGCCTTCCAAGTAGCTGGGACTACAGGCACCCACCACAATGCCCAGCTTTTTTTTTTTTTTTCAGATAGAGTCTCACTATGTCAGCCTCAGTAGAGCGCTGTGGCGTCACAGCTCACAGCAACTTCAAACTCTTGGGCTTAAGCGATTCTCTTGCCTCAGCCTTCCAAGTAGCTGGGACTACAGGCACCCACCACAACGCCCAGCTTTTTTTTTTTTTTTTTTCAGACAGAGTCTCACTATGTCAGCCTCAGTAGAGCGCTACAGCGCTGTGGCATCACAGCTCACAGCAACTTCAAACTCTTGGGCGTAAGCGATTCTCTTGCCTCAGCCTCCCAAGTAGCTGGGACTACAGGCACCCACCACAACGCCTGGCTATTTTTTTTTTTTTTTTTTTTTTTGCTGTTGGCATTGTTTTTTAGCTGGCCCAGGCTGAACCAGCCAGCCTCAGTGTTTGTGGCCCAAGCTGTAACCGCTGTGCTAAGGGCACCAAGCCAATGCCCAGCTATTTTTCTTTCTTTTTTTTTTTTTAGAGACAAGAGTCTCACTTTGACACCCTTGGTAGAGAGCCGTGGCATCACAGCTCACAGCAACCTCCAGCTCTTGGGTTTAGGCAATTCTCTTGGTAGCTTGGGACTACAGGCACCCACCACAACATCCGGCTATTTTTTGTTGTTGTTGCAGTTTGGCAGGGGCCGGGTTCGAACCTACCACCCTCAGTATATGGGGCTGGTACCCTACTCACTGAGCCACAGGCACCACCCTTGCCCAGCTATTTTTTAAAAACAAGGTCTCTCTCTGGCTCAGGCTGGTCTCCAACCCGTGAACTCAGGCAATCCACCCGCCTGGGCCTCCCAGAGTTAACAGGCATGAGCCACCACTTCCTGCTATGAGATTTTGCATTTTTTATAACAAATCCCGAATGGATTTGGAGAACACTATCCTGAGTAAAGGATCACAGGAATGGAAAAACAAGCATCATATGTGCTCAATACTAAACTGAAACTAGTAAGATTAACAACTACGTCCTCACTTAAGAGGAAAACTCGGCTCGGCACCTGTGGCTCAACGGGCTAAGGCGCCAGCCACGTAAACCTGAGCTGGCGGGTTCGAATCCAGCCCGGGCCCGCCAAACGACAATGACAGCTGCTACCAAAAAAAAAGTAGTAGTAGTCCCAGCTACTCGGGAGGCAGAGGCAGGAGACTTGCTTGAGCCCAGGAATTGGAGGTTGCTGTGAGCTGTGATGCCACAGCACTCTATCCTGTGAGCGAGTCTCCTGCCTCTGCCTCCCAAGTAGCTGGGACTACAGGCACCCGCCACAACGCCCGGCCACTTTTTGGTTGCAGCCGTCATTGTTTGGCGGGCCCAGGCTGGATTTGAACCTGCCAGCTCAGGTGTACGTGGCTGGCACCTTAGCCCGTTGAGCCACAGGCGCCGAGCCGGAGAATTACTTTTTTTTTTTTTTTTTTTTGTAGAGACAGAGTCTCACTTTATCACCCACGGTAGAGTGCTGTGGCATCACACAGCTCACAGCAACCTCCAGCTTCTTCTTGCCTCAGTCTCCCGAGTAGCTGGGACTACAGGCACCCGCCACAACACCTGGCTATTTTTCTGTTTTTGCAGTTTGGCTGAGACTGGGTTTGAACCCGCCACCTTCGGTATATGGGGTCGGCGCCCTACTCAATGAGCCACGGGCACCGCCCAGGAGAATTACTTTTTAACGGGTAAAGTTTCTGTTTGGCATGATGAAAAGATTCTGGAAATAGCAGTGATGGCTGCATAACACTGTGACTATGCTAAGGTGACTGGATTGTATACTTAAAACTGGTTCAGGCTCGGCACCTGTGACTCATACGGCTAAGGCCCCAGCCACATATACCTGAGCTGGCGGGTTCGAATCCAGCCCGGGCCCGCCAAACAACAATGATGGCTGCAACAAAAACTAGCTGGGCATTGTGGTGGGCGCCTGTAGTCTCAGCTAATTGGGAGGCAGAGGCAGGAGAATCGCTTGAGCCCAGGAGCTGCAGGTTGCTGTGAGCTATGATGCCACAGCACTCTACCCAGGGCCATAGCTTGAGGCTCTGTCTCAAAAGAAAAAAACAAAACTGGTTCAAATGGCAAATTTTATAGTATATATATTTTACCACAAGAAAAAGGGTTTTAAAAACTAAGAGAAAACCTCACATATAAATGGACACTTGAATTTAAGGAGAAAAAGAAGAGCTGTCAAGGGCTCTCCTGTCCTCAGAGAGGTTCAGAACAGCCCTGCTCCGCACGCGGCAAACAGCCTTCCTCTCTCATGGGGCAAGGCCTTCGTGACACTTTTGGACCCAGGATGTCCTGGCACTTAGTTCCTCACCCTGCACCCCCACCCCTCCATGAGGACTGACTGGCCCCAGCCCTCTGCACCTGCTGTGCTCCCTAAGCAGGATGCCCTTGCCCCTCCGCCATCAGCAGCAGATCCGAAACACGTGCACACATATACATGTGCCCACATACAAACACATACATGCACACACAGGCTTCTCACTTTGGCCTTTGAGCCACAGAAGGTGGCCAGCCTCCAAATTGCTCCAGTTGCAAGGGGGATGCCCTTCTGTGCACCAGACCCTCCTCTTCCTCTAACCTGCTCGCAGTGTCCCCAGCACCCGCTTTGCATCCCAGCGCCAGGCTTACAGCTCCTTAATGGCCTGATTCTTTTCTGTCTCCCAACTTTTTGAGTCCAGTCTTGACTCAGCAGAGATGGTCAACCGCCAGGGGCTTGGGCTGAACCAGTCCCTTTTTCACTAATTCAGGAATGTCCCCAGTGGAGAACAATGGAGAAAATGGAATTCTTGGTGAACAGAGCAGCTTTGTTTGAATTTTTTGGCATGCGGAGGACAGATTGCAGGGACTTGGGCAGAGACACACGGGATGGCGGGAAATGACCAAAACCAAGTTTCCCAGCCCCCTGTGTGTCTGTGCCCTTCGGAGCTGGGACTAGAGAGAAAATGATTTCCTTTTCTAGGCCTCACTTTACCCATCTGAAGGATGGAGCTTGAGAAACTCCCCCTCAAGCTGGGAGGGGCCAGTTGTGTAGGAAAAGTGGTTTCCAGAGGTCTCCACTATGGAAACTGTCTTAGCACATGAGGCCTGTTTTCCTGCAAAAGTTTGATTGTGAGTTCAAGTCCTGCTCTTTGAGAGGATGCTAACGGGAGCATTCCTGCCCCTCCCAGACACTGCCTTGCAGGCTGTCCTGCTCTGGCTCATGGTCGGGTGTGCTCTGTTAACTTTACAAAGCAATGGGGAACTGGGCTTCATAACAACCATCGTGACTGTAATAAAACAATCATTCATTCATAGTTTCACATCTCTCTCCTCTGCTGGAACATCAGCCCCACTAAATTCCAAGCACCTGACTCAGAGCCTCATTGTGCTAACTAGTATGCAATTAACTCAGGGAGGCCACAGTGGTGAGCTGGACTGTCTTTTCTACAAAGGATCATCAGCATTGCTACTGAGGCGAGCCTGGGTTGCAGCACCCTCCACCCCCAAGTCACTTGGAAAGAGAAGATCCCAGTGGGGTTGGCAGGGGTCACCAGGCCCCACCCTCCTTCCTTACACACTCAAGTCAGATTCAGGACCTGCCCTGGGGCCCCCACCCCTTCTTCCCGTGCTCACCTGCTATGAACATGTGGCACTTGTTAAATGGGTCGTAAAGTCTCATGTCACAATCAGATCCTACTCTGGGTACTGTTCAGCAGAGCCTCTCTTGGGGGCCTAGGGTTGGTACACAAAGGTGAAAGGCTTCAAGCCCAAAGTGAAACAGCTGACACCAATGGAGAGGCCAGGAAACAGGAAGGGAAACACCGAGGGCAAAGAGGTGCCTCTGAGAGCCTGAGCTGGCACAGAAAGGGGAGGAGATGGGGATGGGGGCAGGGGGGGACCTAAAGAGGCCTTTGCCTCCCTTCTAGCCAATGATGAGAAGCCAACTCTCACCTCCAACCCTTCTGCTGAATATACAATAATCTGTGAGAGGCTTGACGCCTATGGCTCAATGGGCTAAGGCACCAGCCACGTACACCTGAGCTGGCGGGTTTGAATCCAGCCCAGGCCCGCCAAACAACAATGACGGCTGCAACCAAAAAATGGCCGGGGCGTTGTGGTGGGCACCTGTAGTCCCAGCTACTTGGGAGGCGGAGGCAAGAGACTCACTTGAGCCCAGGAGTTGGAAGTTGCTGTGAGCTGTGATGCCACAGCACTCTATCCAGGGTGACAGCTTGACGCTCTGTCTCAAAAATAATAATAATAATAATCTGTGAGAACAAAAGGGAAATTCAAAACTCAGAGAAGCTCAACTCTTCCCAAGGGGAAGAGGAGGGTGAAATTTTTAAGATGGGACCCAGCCTGGACAGGAGGGTTGCTCTAGAATTTCCAGAAGCATTTGTTCCCAGAATCAGTGGACTGCAGCCCAGTAGTAAAGACCAACTCTCCTCAACAAAGAAGGCAGAGGCAGTGGGCAGCTCGGTTTCTACAGCACTCCAGCCTCCTTCCTTCTCACCCATTTTTAATGGTTGCATAACATTCCCTTTCTAAGGGGCTTTTACTTGTTTCCAGTTTTTCATCATCGTAAACAATGCTACAGGAAATATACGTGTACATTTATTCTCTTGCTTTCTTTTTTGTTACTACTGCTGACTCTCCCTCATGGTGGCTTGTTTACTCATGCATTTCCTAATTTGGATTGTTCCCTCAAGTTTGACAGGCATCGGGATCAGGCTGGGTAGTTGAAGGTGTAGCTCACCACAGAGCTTTTTCCTTGCTTCCATTTATTTTTATTTTATTTATATTTATTTATTTTAGAGACATAGTCTCACTTTGTTGCCCTCGGTAGAGTGTCCTGGCATTCTGGCTCACAGGAACCTCAAATTCTGAGGCTCAAGCAATCCTCTTGGCTCAGCCTCCCAAGTAGCTAGGACTACAGGTGCCCACCACAACGTCCGGCTATTTTTAGGGATGGGGTCTCACTCTTGCTCCGGCTGGTCTTGAACCTCTGAGCTCAGGCAATCCACCAGCCTAGGCCTCCCAGAGTGCTAGGATTATAGGCGTGAGCCACCCCACCTGGCCAGCTTCCTTTTTTTTTTTTTTTCTTTTCAGATTAATAGGTTTATTGAAAACACCCTCTTGGCTTGGCTGATGGCTAGCTTCCATTTTTTTTAAGTGGTAAAATATACAATTCATGAAACATATTATCTTGATCATTTTTAAGCACACTTCTCAGTACTATTAAGTACCTTCACATTGTTGTGCAACCAGTCTCCAGAACTCTTTTCATCTTTTCAAAGTTGAAACACTGTGCCCATTAAACAACTCCTCATTTTCCTCTCCACCCCCTCACCAGCCCCTGGAAACCACTGTTCTACTTTCTGTCTCTATGAACTTGGCAACCAGAAATAGCTTTTTATGGCCTTTTTTTGGCTTAGAGATTCTAGGATCACATAAGTAGTATAAATTTGATCTCCAAATCCAAGAGGGAAGCCTCGTAGTTAAAATTCTTCAAAAGAGGCCTTCCCTAACCCAAACCCAGGCCAAATTAAATAAGTTTTCCTTATCTTACCTTTGCCAGTGGATAAGTTTTTTCTGCTCTTCCAACAGGGGGTTAAACTTTTGAGGGTCCCAGCCAAATGTATGTGGTGGGTGGGGGTCCTCAATTCTACCTCACTGCTTCATGTAGGCTCAAAACCTTGTCCCTTGTCTTTGTGGCCATTAAAACCTAAATCCTTAGTTACCCAGACCAGCAAAGGGCTCTCAGGGTAGCAAAGCACCACTCTGGTTCTCAATTTCCTTTATATTTCTGGCCCTGAAAATTTTACATGTTTCCATGGAGTGCAGCTATGCATAAAAAATAAACTTACTATGTTGCAACCTAAATTTCCACATGTTTTATAGTTTTTCCTCCCTAAACTATCTAATTTTCCATCTGGCTGAAAAATTATCCTTATATTCTTTTTCCTTGAATTGGTTTTTTGCCTTAATTTTTCATGCACTTTTGCCTTATTTCTCCAACAGCTCTACAGCTCTGATGTCCGCAGGGCACAATCCCCCAGGAAACAGGAGATGCCCAGTGAAAACTAGCAGAGTGAGGGAAAAACACAGAGGGCTCCCAGTCAAGGCTGGGGGGTGACCATGGAGATGGTGCTGCCTCATTTCAGGGATGTGTAGGGGCCATTAAAACCTGGATTAATGCTGGCAGCGAAGCATGGGAGGGAGCTGGAGCTATCCCAGTTGGAATAAAAGAACTACAGGGACAAAGGCTAAGAATAATAATAGTTAAATATAGTCACTTTATATCATTTAATTCCCCCTCTGCCTCCCAATACCAAAACTAGGCATTCTCACCCTCATTTAAAAGATAAAGAAACTGGGGCAGCACCTGTAGCTCAGTGGGTAGGGCGCCGGCCACATACACGAAGGCTGGCAGGTTCAAACCTGGCCTGGGCCTGCTAAACAACAATGACAACCGCAACAAAAGATAGCCGGGCATTGTGGCGGGCCTCAGTAGTCCTAGCTACTTGGGAGGCTGAGGCAAGAGAATTGCTTAAGCCCAAGAGTCTGAGGTTGCTGTGAGCTGGGACCCCACGGCACTCTACTGAGGGTGACATAGTGAGCTGTCTCCAAAAAAAAAAAATGAGGAAACCAAAGCTCAGAAAGTTCAGCAACTTTCAAAGTCACAGGGTGAGCGAGTGGAGAAGTGAGTATTCAACTTAAAGGTGTCTAACCACAAAGGTCTCACTATTGACTCTACATTAGAGGGATGGCCTGAGCAAAAGAAAAAGGCCATATTCCCCCAACCCAGCAATTCCGTGCAGCTCAAGAGCCTGATTATGAAGCCGAAGGAGGCCTGGCCAGGGGGTGAGCCTATGAGGATCTGGCATAGGAGCGGGTGACCTGAGCACCTGCAGCTGCAGAGTCTGGACACAGAGGCTGTGTCCCCACCCTAGGGCTGGTCAAGACTCCATGGCTGAAGCCCACAGCCGACCGTGAACGGGTTTGTCTTCTTCACTTCTTCAGAGGCCAGAAGGCCTGTGGCCCGTGCCCTTTGTTCTCCCCTGGCTCTTCCTGTCTGGGGCTGAGAGCCCAGTTTCCTCATTCCTTCAGCTGAGCAGCCAGTGTTCAGAGGCATCCTTGGCTCTGCCATGGCCATGAGAAGGGCCCCTCCCAGGTGAGGGGAGAACTCTGGGACACCCAGCAGGAGCCTGGCTTCTGATTAACAAGGAGTCAGCCTCTGAGGTAGCACACACAGAGGATGGAAAATGGAGAATCAATGCAGGGTGATTCAGGAAGCTTCTGGGCCAAATAGGGCACCCTCCCCTCCTTTCCCAGTGTCTCCCACTTTTCCCAGCATTCCTCATCTCTCCCAGCATGTCCTACTTCTCCTAGCACACCCTGCTTCTCCCAGAATCCCCCACTTCTCCCAACATTCCTCATCTTCCCAGTAACCACCCCCACTTCATTCCACATCTCTCCCAGTGCCCCTTCATCTTTCCCAGCATCCCCCACTTCTCCCAGGATTCCTCATCTCTCCCAGAATCCCCTACTCCTCCTACCACACCCCACTTCTTCCAGCATCCCTCACTTCTCCCAAAATTCCTCATCTTCCCAGTAAACTCCCCACTTCTTGCAGCATTCCACATCTCTCCCAGTGCCCCTTCATCTTTCCCAGCATCCTCCACTTCTCCCAGGATTCCTCATCTCTCCCAGCATCCCCTACTCCTCCTACCACACCCTGCTTCTCCCAGCATCCCCCACTTCTCCCAACATTCTTTATCTTCCCAAATGCTTTTTTCCCCAACTCTAAAGCAAAAACAGCTACTAATAGCTTCTCTTTATTCCATCAAACCTAATACACAATTGATTATAAAGTGCACTATTATTATATACATCACTGAGAGAGGGGAAAATTGATGCTGATTTCAGAGAAGATGTTAAAATGAAGGGGAGAGGAAGGAGTATTTTAGAATCAGTAAACCCCAAGGTAACCCCAAGGGCTCTGATGTGCCTATTTCTGAGTGCAGTGTCTTGCTCTGTCAATGGCTAGTAAGCAGGCATTAGGTGCTCAGGGCCACCTTATATGGAGGATTTGGTCCTCTGCCCTTATGAAAATCACAAGTTAGGAGACAATCTTGGAGACCAACCCAGAGAACATCTACAAGCAGTTCAAGGCTCATTTTGTGAAACAGATATTTGGAGAAGAGCTAGATTGGAGTTTGTCAAGGTGGCTGAAGGAGACGTCAGGGCAGGGGGGGGGGTAGAAACTTATTGTAGAGGATGAAGGGTGGAGAATGTACAAAAGAGAAGATGCTCGGGAGGAAGAAATGGGGATAGAGTGAACAAGGGATGGAGATAAAGCCCACAGGGCACATGTTGCAGATATCAAGGAGAAGGTCTTGATTTGAGAAGCTGTATCCAGGTGTCGTGGGACTCTACGTTGGATGGGCAGGGCAAGGTCAGACTGCATAGGGCTTTGAAAACTTCTCAGTTCTTGCTATGACAGGCAGCAGTGAGCCATTGCAGGTTCTTGAGCAGGGGCATGGCCTAAGGAACACATTAGTTTAGGGAATACTAATGGGCAAGGTGAGCTAGAGGTAGAAGCCAGAGACCAGGACACCAACCATCCCTCCCAGCCCTGAGATAAAGTCAAGTGACTCCTAAGGGGTCACAAATGGAAGGTGTGCCTGGAAGGGCCTTCTGGAGGACAGGCAGTTTGAGCCATGTCAAGATGGAGATGCATTCCAGATCCATTAAAGAAGTGCCCTGTTGAGGCCTGCGCCACCCTGGCATTTGCCTGGCCTATTCTGGGGAGGAGCAGTATTCAAAGAAACAACTCCCTGACACAGTGAAATGGGTACCACTTAATAGATGCAGGAGCTGAAAAACATACTGCTTCCATTTGCCCAGAATGTAAATCTCATCGTGCCAGGAAACATGGTCTGCCTTTAGGAATTAAAGAGATGGATTTGGTAAGAAACACATATGTTTGATAAAATACTCGTTGATAAAATACTCCAATCTGGGTTGATCGTACTTGAACCAATTTGTAAAAACAACTTAAAATACTGGCTGAACTCTGCGAGGGAGTAACTCCATTTTAGGAGATGGATCCCAAGAAAACAAACAGGTCAGTAATAGCCCAAAGCCCAATATCATCTGGGCAGCTGGGTGTCAGAATAATACCCCAGATCCCACCAGGGAGAAGGGGCTCAGCTCACCAGGAGAAATCAGAATTAGTCACGTGCCTGAGCAGCTTGGGAGATCCACTTACAAATAGCCTGAGCTGGGAAGAGCCCCCTACCGTGTGTGCCTATACCAGGGTGCTGGGACCTGTGGAGGCAACAGAGCAGTAATTTTCTTTTTTTCTTTTTCCTTTTTTTTCTTTTTTTTGAGAGAGTCTTACTATGTCACCCTTGGTAGAGTGCAATGGCGTTACAGCTCACAGCAACTGCCAACTCGTGGGCTTAAGCAATTCTCTTGTTTCAGCCTCTCAAGTAGCTGGGACTACAGGCACCCACCACAATGCCAGGGCTATTTTTTTTGTTGCAGTTACCACTGTTGTTGTTTAGCTGGCCCAGGCTGGGTTCAAACCCGCCACCCTGGGTGTATGTGGCTGGTGCCCTACCCACTGAGCTACAGGCGCAGCCCAGAGCTATGATTTTCAACTTGTGGTCACCGCACTCTGGTGTGCCGTGAAAATTTTTGAAGATCATTAATAATTTTCCAAAGAGGTTCAAAGCACAGTAAATGTATTCTGTTTTGTTTTGTTTTGTTTTGAGACAGAGTCTCACTCTGTGGCCCTGGGTAGAGTGCCATGGCATCATTGTAGCTTACAACAACCTCACAACCTCAAACTCTTGGACTTGAGCAATCCTCTTGCCTCAGCCTCCCAAGTAGCTGGGATGACAGGCGCCCACCACTGCCACAATGCCTGGCTAGTTTTTTCTGTTTTAGTAGAGATGGGGTCTTGCTCTTGCTCAGGCTGGTCTTCAACACCTGAGCTCAAGTGATCCACCTGCCTTGGCCTCCCAGAGTGCTATGATTACAGGTGTGAGCCACTGTGCCTGGCCTTTACTTTTTTTTTTTTTTTAATCAACATAATTTAAGTGTACCACAAAAGTTAAACTATAGGTTCAAGTGTGCCTTGAGATAAAAACAGATGAAAAACACTGCACTAGAGTATTATGGGCACAAGCACAGGTTTGGCTTCAGAGCCTCAGTTTCCTCATCTGTGAAATGGGAGTGAAATTTGCAGTTATGAGCCCTGGGCCTGGTCAGCGGTAAGCTGAGTGACACACACAGAAAATAGCAGTTCTGCCCTGACTGCAACTGGACACGGATATTTTGGGCAGGGGTGGGAGATGGCAGGAGACATGTAGCTGCAGAGCCCACTGGTTCCCATGTCTGAGGCAGAGGTGGCAAATGAGATGCCAGGGAGCTCAGTGTCATGTCTAGGAGAGCCACCTCCAGCTTGGGAAGGAAACTGATTTGACCCAGATGTGCTGCTCAGACACCTGGTTTGCAGAAGTTCATTCTCCCTGGATCTTCATCACAGCCAGTCATGACCATCAGCCCCTTTGTGCCTCTGAGGACACCCTGGCCAGTTCTGGCAGTTGGGGTTTTGGAAGGGCTAAATTCTGCTGTGGTCTGGATGTTTGTATCTGCTCCAAATTTAAAATGTATCACCCCAGGGCGATGGGATTATGAGGTGGGGGGACTGGGAGATGATAAGGTCATGAGGGTGGAGACTTCCTGAATGGCATTTTTGTGCTTCTAAGGAGGATCTCTCGCCCCTTGCACGATGTGTGGTTACAAGGAAAAGACAATCGTCAGGAAGAAGGCCCTCCCCAGATACCAGATCTGCTGCTGCCGCCTTGATGTTGGCTCTCCCAGCCTCCGGAACAATAAATGATCAGGCTGTCACATTTTGTTACGGCGGCCCAAGCTGACTAAGGCAAATCCCATTTCTCCCACAGTCAGCCAAAGAAGGTTAGACTCTTTCCCAGAAGAATGTCCCTAAGAAACGAGAGAGGAAACAAGCTGAAAAATTAAAACACAGCCACCTGGAAACAGGAGGGCTTCCAAGGCCTCGAGCCTTTATTCTGTTATGAATCTGTCCCGATTGGACTGGCAGCCTCTCAAGCCTCCTCCTCAGCTCCTCCTCAGCTCCACCCACTGCCTTGGCAAGAAGCACCCACCTCCAGGACCTGCTTCCTCTGGCCTGTGAAGCAGCTGCCCTAGCTCTTGGCAGGACCAGCCTGTTTGCTTGAACTCTCGAAGAGGAAGACAGTCCTCCCCAGTCAGTCTCTGGGGACCCTCCCACAGGGACAAGACCTACCAGGCAGAGTTTTTGTGATGATTAGATATTAGTGGTGCCAACGGCAGTGAATGTAAGTTCAGGGAGAGCAGGACTTCCTATTGCTCACTGCCCCATCTCCTATGCTTGGCCCATAATAAATGCTCATGATGTTGAATGAATCATAAAAATTACTATGAGCTTGAAGATGCACATACAGTCTCGAAAAGGACCAGCAAGAACCGGGCATCAGTGATGGTCTTTGGACAGATGAAAACAGAGGCCTAGAGAATAGCAAGGAGAGGAACTACTTTCACTGTAAATCAACCTGCCTCTTTCGAATGTTTTTACCGTGGGCATATACTACCCATTTGAAATTAAAAACATAACACTAGGCCGGGCGCAATGGCTTGTGCCTGTAATCCTAGCACTCTGGGAGGCCGAGAAGGGTGGATTGCCTGAGCTCACAGGTTCAAGACCAGACTGAGCCAGAGTGAGACCTGGTCTCTAAAAATAGCCGGGCATGTGGCAGGTGCCTGTAGTCCCAGCTACTTGGGAGGCTGAGGCAAGAGAATCACTTGAGCCCAAGTTTGAGGTTGCTGTGAGCTATGACGCCACGGCACTCTACCAAGGGTAACAAAGTGAGACTCTGTCTCAAAAAACAAAACAAAACAAAACATAACACTGAAGCCAGACAAGGTGGCTCACACATATAATCCTAGCACTCTGGGAGGCCGAGGCAGGTGGATTGCTTGCGCTCACGAGTTTGATACCAGCCTGAGGAAGAGCAAAACTTCGTCTCTAAAAAAAGTAGTGGGGCATTGTGTCGGCGCCTATAGTCCCAGCTACCTGGGAGGCTGAGGCAAGAGAATTGCTTGAGCCCAAGTTTGAAGTTGCAAGCTATGACATCACGGCACTCTACTATGCATGACAAAGTGAGACTCTGTCTCAAAAAAAGAATCTAGATTTCTTAATATCTAATTTTTTTTTTTTTTGGCATGTGGATAATCAATTGTTCCACCATAAGTTCTATTGTTTTGTTTTCTTGTTTTGTTTTTTTTGAGACAGAGTCTCACTATGTTGCCCTCAGTAGAGTGCCGTGGCGTCACAACTCACAGCAACCTCAAACTCTTGAGCTTAAGCGATTCTCTTGTATCAAGCTCCTGAGTAGCTGGGACTACACAACACCCACCACAACACCCGGCTATTTTTTTTGTTATGGTTGTCATTGTGGTTTAACTGGCCCAGGCCAAAACTGCCACTCTCAGTGTATGTGGCTGGCACCGTAACCACTGTGCTACAGGCACCGAGCCAAGCATAATTTGTTGAAAAGACTGCCATTTCTCCATTAAATTGCTTTTGCTCTACTGGCAAAGATCAGGTGGTTATATTTGTGTGGACTTCTTATTGTGTTCTTGATCTATTTGTCTATTCTTTTGCCATTATTGCACTATCTTGATTGCTGTAGCTTTATAGTAAATCTTTTTATTTTTTAAAGTAAGAGATAGAGTCTTGCTATGTTGTCCAGGCTGACCTTGAACTCCTGTGCCCAAGCGATCATCGTGCCTCAGCCTGAGTGGCTGGGACTACAGGAGCCCACCACCGTGCCCAGCCTTGCCATCAGGAGGTGTCAGCTCTCTAACTTTGTTCCTCTTTAGTATTGTGTTGCTCTTCTGGGTCTTTTACCTCAGTGTATTAATTAATTTTATTTTATTTTATTTTTTATTTATGTATTTATTTTTAAGACAGAGTCATCCTTGGTAGAGTGTTGTATAGGTAGGCGCCCTCCACAACGCCCGGCTATTTTTAGAGGTGGGGTTCTCGCTCTGGCTCAGGCTGGTCTCGAACCTGTAAGCTCAGGCCTCCCAGAGTGCTAGGATTACAGGCATGAGCCACCACGCCCAGCCTAAGAAATCTGGATTCTAAGGTCAGATCTAGATACAGACCTCCTTAGAACTTTCACAAAATATTAATTCAGGGCGGTACCTGTGGCTCAAAGGACTAGGGTGCTGGTCCCATATGCCCGGGGGTGGCGGGTTCAAACCCAGCCCCGGCCAAAAACTACAAAAAAAAAAAATATATATATATATATATATATATATGTGTGTGTGTGTGTGTGTGTGTGTGTGTGTGTGTATAAATTCAAAATAGAACTTAGAGCTCGGCGCCCATAGCACAGTGGTTATGGCACCAGCCACATATACCAACACTGGCGAGTTCGAACCCAGCCTGGTCCAGCTAAACAACAATGACAACTGCAACAAAAAATAGCCAGGTGTTGGTGGTGGGCACCTGTAGTCCCAGGTACTTGGGAGGCTGAGGCAAGAGGATTGATTAAGCCCAAGAATCTGAGGTTGCTATGAGCTGTGATGCCACGGTACTCTACCAAGGGCAACATAGTGAGACTCTGTCTCAAAAAAAATAGAACTGAGACCTAAACATAAAATGCAAAACTACAAAACTTCAAGAAGATAACATAGCAGCAAATCTTGGATGATCTTGCACTTGCTGACGAGTTTTTAGATATACCCAAAGCCTGATCCATGAAAGGAAACACGGACATGAGGCTTTGTTAAAATTAAAAGCTTCTGCTCTGCAGAAGACACTGCCAAGAAAATGAAGAGAAAATATTTGCAAAAGATACATTGATAAAGGACTTGAATCCAAAATATACAAAGAACTGTTGACACTCAACCAGAAAAATGACCTCAATCAAAAAATGGACGGCAGATCTTAATATACCCCTTAAAAAGATGAGAGATGGCAAATGAGGATAGGACAAGATTCTCGACATTATACATCTTCAGGGAACTGCTAATTAAAACAATGAGACAGGCTGGGTGGAGTGGCTCGCCCCTGTAATCACAGCACGCTGGGAGGCTGACACAGGTGGATTGTTTGAGCTCAGGAGTTTGAGATCAGCCTGAACAAGAATGAGACCCCATCTCTAACTAAAAACAGAAAAACTAGCAGGGCATGCTGTCTGCCTGCTGTCCCAGCTACTCAGGAGGCTGAGGCAGAAGGTTCACTTGAGCCCAGGAGTTTGAGGTTGCAGTGATCTCTGAGGATACCACTGCACTCCAGCCTAAAAAGCAGAGCCTCAAAATCCTGCCTCAAAAAAAAATGCTGGTTGCGGTGGCTCACACCTGTAATCCCAGCACTCTGGGAGGACAAGGCTGGTGGATCACCTGAACTCAGGAGTTCAAGAGCAGCCTGAGCAGGAGAGAAACCCCCCTGCATCTCTAAAAAAGAGACCCCCATTGTGGCAGGAGCCTGTATTCCCAGCTACTTGGGAGGCTAAGGCAGAAGAATCACTTGAGCCCAAGAGTTGGAGGTTACTGTGAGCTATGACACCATGGCACTTTACCAAGGGTGACAAAGTGAGACTCTGTCTCAAAAAAAAAAAAAAAATTGTTCAGCAAGTGTTACAGGCTTTGCAGACAGACAGCCCGGAGTTGAAGTTCTAGCTCTGCCTCTGTAACACCTGAACCAGCCTTGGCTTCGTCCTCTGGGTTTAACAGCTGCGGCTTATTACAGGGTGGGGTCAAGGGTCCCAGAATTCTGTCACGGCCCTAGGAGAGTCCACACTGCCTGCACTGCCTTTGTGATTTCCATGGACAGAGAGAGGAGTGGCCCTATTATACCTGAGGATATGGTAGGGAGTAGACTGGGGAGGGGAATGCAGCAGGGCCAGGAGGCACCCTCTCCAGTGATGTCACCCAGCAAAGGTTTCCTGTCTGTGGGAAGAAACTGGAAAGCACCTGGCCCCAGTCCCACTACCCCCCCCCCACTTGGCTGGTGTGCTGGACTGTGGCATCACAGGTTTTTCTGGGTCCTGGGACAGCATCTCCAAAGAGACACCCAGCACGGTGGAGGAGGGAGGTGGAGAAGGGACAGAGCCTGGAGTGAGGAGGCCAGGAGGGCCACCACCCTGACTTGCTGTGCCCCTGGCCACTTGTGGGGCCTGGGAGCCCCTAAGTCGCATCTTCATCCATACAGTGGCACTGCAGGGTGGTGGTGAGTGCACTGGAGGGAGGGGAAGGGAAAGCTCACCTGTGCCTACAGACTCAGTGACCAGCAGAGAGAGTCCAGGCACCGAGCATGACCCAACCTCTCCCAGCCTCAGTCCCCTCATCTGCAATATGGGGGCAACAGCAGCACTTTGCCTGCTGGGCCCTGTAGGAACCCAGGAAGATGGCACCAGCCCAGGGCTTAGCACTCCAGCTGGTGCCAGGATAAATGTGAGCTCACACTGTGTGAACGCCACCTGAGCCCCCGGATCGTTCTGGATAAACCACTGTTCCTGCTAGGGCTTCCTCTGCCACAGCTGCAAACAGGCTAGCAATCCTGCCTCAGCTCCGGCATTTATTGCCTGTCAGGTGCTGGGCTGGAGCTGAGCAAATTCATTCATGGGGACAAGGTCGTGGCGTCCAGAGAGCTGGGTTGAAAACACACAGTTGCAAAAGGCAAAATGAGCCTGACAGTTATGGCTAAGACTTGGAGCCCTGGAAGAGAGTTATCGGGAGGTTGAATGGAAGCAGAAGAAAGTGGTGGCATGCCTGAGCCTGACTGTGCTCTTCAGCCAGCGCTGAGAGTGCAAAGCCAGCTGAGAGAGGGGGCGGCGATGTGGGAGAAGGGACCAGTGAGAGTGGCAGGGCCCAGGGAACTGTCTGCAAGGGCCAGGGGGACAAGGAGGAGCCAGGGAGATGGATTTGGTAGATTTTCTCCCCAGCATAGAGGGCTCAAGCCAGACGCCTGGTTCAAATCCCAGCCCCACCACTGACCTGGGGCTGACCTAGGGCAGGTGACTTAACTTAGGGTCTTGGTTCCCAGATGTTGACAGCACCCACCGCACAGGGTTGTGGTAGCAGTTGGAGAACAGAGCTGCTCAGCATCTGACACAGTGCTTGCTTGGCCCAGTGTAAACAGCAGCAATTTGTATAGTTATTGAGGGAGGGCTGGGCACAAGCCTTCCCACTCTTCTGTCCCGGGTCCCGCCTTCGCACAGGACAGTTGTTTGTAACTTTACCTGGACTTGGTCACATCAGGGCTCCATCCCCACCTCACACGCAAGTCTCCTCAGCAGCTCAGCCAGCCTCTCCATGCCCATCTCCACGACAACCCCACAAGGCAGCCCACTCCATATTCAGACAGCCCTGACCACAAGTTCTCTAGGCTGAGCTGAAATCTCCTCCCTGCCAACTGCCCCTTAGTGGAAGTGATTTTTCTGCCAGGGACTTTCCAATGCCTGGAATCCACCCATCCCACAAATACTAAGAACCCCCTGAGCAGAGCCCAGCCCCTGCTCCAGAAAGTGTTTCCTGAGTCCCAGCCTTCTCCAACCCTGAGCAGCTTCTTCAGAATAATTTCCTTCACAGGGACACGGAAGACGCCTTCAATGCCTGGGTCTGTTGCCTTCCTTCCTGTTACACTTACATGGAGGCAGAAAGCTTTGGATTTTCACCCATCTGATGCTAATAATAGTAGTTCAGGTGCACTGCCCCACCCGATCCTTACAGAATTCCTGTAACCAGCCGACTGTTTTCCCCCAATTTTTAAAATAATGGTGGAAAACAGAATATAAAATTTACCAGCTACACCACTTTTCAGTGTGCAGTTCAGTGACATGAGATACATTCAATTCATATTTTTGTGCGATCGTCACCAACAGCCACCTCCAGAACTTGTCTCATCTTTTAAAACGGAAACTCCGTAGTCATTCTCCCTCCCCTCCAGCCCCTGGCAACCACCCTGCCACTGTCTGTTCCTGTGAATTTGACTGCTGTAACTGTATAAGTGGAATCATACAATCTGTGCCTTGCTTATTTATTTCACTTAGCATAATGTCCTCAAGGTTCGTCCATGTTGAAGCATATGACAGGCTTTCTTTGTTTCTAGAGGCTGAATTAAATTGCACCCTATGGAAATACCACATTTGTTTTCTCATTCATCTATGTTGAGGACGGGTTGCCTCTGCCTCTTTGCTATCAGGAATACTGCCGCCATGAACGCGAGTATGCAAATATCCCTTTGAAATCCTGCTTTTAATTTTTTTCAGTATATACCCAGAAGTCGAATTGCTGAATTTTTTTCAGTATATACCCAGAAGTGGAATTGCTGGCCTTAACATATGTTAAGTCTATTTTTAATTTTTTTTCTGAGCGATCACTAAACTGTTTTCCACCAGTTTACATTCTGGCCAACAGCGTACAGGTTTCCAGCTTCTCTGCATCCTCAGCAACACTGATTGCCCCCGTTTTTTTGGGCAGTAGCTCGCCTGATGGGGGTGAGTATAGGAAGATACCATATTTAGCCCCGTTTTATGTCTGCAGACAGTGGGCCTAGAGAAACTTGCTGACTTACCCAAGATGCTACAGGCAGCAGGTGGCAGAGCTGGGATTCAAGCTCAGGGCTGGCAACACCCCTGTCCCCACAAATCCTTGCTGCCCAACTGCTGCCCCACCTTGGGGCCTCCAGCATTGTCTGATCTCCAAACAGGGCCTAGCCAGGGAGGAGGCAGTGACCCTGAAGGGCGCCATTCCCCAGGGAACTGACTCACCCAGAGCCTGGATGGCCCCAACCCAGGCGACTCTGAAATTAGCATTTCTAGTGAAGCCTCTCATTTGGGTAGAGGGAGTTGAGCCTTGGGGCTGGCACGGAAGCCACAATATGGCAATTAATTCTTGGATATGACACCAAAACACAGCAACAAAGACAGAAAATTTATATCAAAATTTAAATGTTGGGCCAAGTGTGGTGGCTCACACTTGTAATCCAGCACCCCAGGAGGCTGAGGTGGGTGGATTGCTTGAGCTTAGGAGTTTGAGACCACCCAGAGCAAGAGCAAGACCCTATCTCTAAAATAGCCAGGCGTTGTGGCGGGCGCCTGTAGTCCCAGCTACTTGGGAGGCTGAGGCAAGAGGATCACTTAAGCCCAAGAGTTGGAGGTTGCTGTGAGCTATGATGCCACAGCACTCTACTGAGGACAACAAAGTGAGACTCTTCTCAAAAAAAAAAACAAATGTAAAACGTTGTGCATCAAGAACACAGAGTGAGGGGTGGCACCTGTGACAGTGAGCAGGGCACCGGCCCCATATACCGAGGGTGGCAGGTTCAAGTCCGGCCCTGGCCTAACTGCAAAACAAAAAAATAGCTGGGCGTTGTGGCGGGTGCCTGTAGTCCCAGCTACTGGGGAGGCTGAGGCAGGAGAATCGCCTGAGTCCATGAGTTGGAGGTTGCTGTGAGCTGTGTGACGCCACAGCACTCTACCAAGGGCAATAAAGTGAGACTCTGTCTCTACAAAAAGAAAAAAAAAAAAAGAAAAGGTGATGATTTCTAAATGCTATTTACTTAACCTAGGTCATAA
>CAUYRH010008185.1:0-10643 GCA_963574655.1 Perodicticus potto
TAAGGCGCCAGCCACGTATACCTGAGCTGGCGGGTTCGAATCCAGCCCAGGCCCGCCAAACAACAATGACGGCTGCAACCAAAAAATGGCCGGGCATTGTGGCGGGCACCTGTAGTCCCAGCTACTTGGGAGATGGAGGCAAGAGACTCGCTTGAGCCCAGGAATTGGAGGTTGCTGTGAGCTGTGATGCCACGGCGCTCTATCCAGGGTGAAAGCTTGAGGCTCTGTCTCAAAAAAAAAAAAAAAAAAACAAAACTAACATTTATACATTACTTTCTTTTTGTTGTTGTTGTTGCAGCTTTTGGCCAGGGCTGGGTTTGAACCCACCACCTCCGGCATATGGGGCTGGCTCCCTACTCATTAAGCCCTAGGCACCACCCTATACATTACTTTCTAAAGTGCTTTCATATCTATTACCTCATTTAGTTCTTACAACAACCCTATGTTAGTATGATTACTAACTGCACTCTACTGATAAATTAAGACTCAGGGAGGTATACTAAGCCAAGGGCCAGAACGTAGAATCAAGTTCTAATATTAAGAACTTTTCTGTTTACTGAATTGCCTGCTTCTTTTATTCACCATTTTTCCCAGCTCAGTAGTCAACCTAGTAAAATGTTTTGGTCAATGTACAGCTGGGGCTTCTGGTTCTTGTTTTGTTTTCTAACAAGGAAAACAAAAGAACAGGCATAATGGAGTTTAAAGGAGTTGTAAAGGTCATAAACACTGTCAATGCTCATCACCTTTTGCCAAGTAATTATACAGTCTTTGCTCAGACATCTCCAGGGCCAAACGAGTTCAGTAACTGCTGAAGCAGCCCTGGCTCTTAAAAATTACAAAATTTTGCCTCCACAAAATTTCTACCAGTTCGTCCTGATTCTCAGGCACACAACATAGGTCCAACTCCCCCAAATCTGAAGATAGACAGCTCTCATGTCTGTCATCCCTATTCAAATTTTCTCTTCTTTACCATGCTGATATGGTAGGGAGATAAATGCAGCCGCAGGGTACTTACACAGACACAGGTATTATACAGGATGCTCAAGCAGTCCTTGGACATTTCGTCACTTACTAAAAATGAAAGGGGAACAAACGGTTATTCTCCTCGAAGAAAAGACAGTATTACATTTTTTCAACATAATCCCCTTCAGGACAATTATTTTCTTTATAGCATACTTCCTTCCAGTCCCTGTATACCACAGATCTTCATTGTGCCCATCACAATCTACAGACTCATTTGCTTATCACCTTCTGGTTTGGTGCAGTAGCCATTTTCTTCTTATTCTTCACCAATTCAACCCATTGTAATGCTGTCATTTAATTAATCCATTTTCCCTTTGTGTCCTGCTTAGGATATATCCAGAGTTTGGAGGGGGGAGTGGGTTGCTATTAAATGGACTACAAATAAGCAACTTAATATATACATGTAGTCTTTTTATGCTTGCATTGAACTGGTTCCTCAAGATATATTTTCAAAAGCAGAACTACTAGAATCTGAAGTATAAATATCTTAATTGCTTGTTAGAAATGTCCATTGAGGCTGGGTGTGATGGCTCATGCCTGTAATCCCAGCACTCTGGGAGGCCAAGGCAGGTGGATTACTTGAGCTCAGGAATTTGAGACCAGTCTGAGCAAGAGCTGAGACCCCATCTCTAAAAAATGGCCAGGTGTTGTGGTAGGTGCCTGTAGGGCCAGCTACTTGGGAGGCTGAGGCAAGAGGATTGCTGGAGATCAGGAGTTTGAAGTTGCTATGAGCTATGACACCACAGCACTGTACCAAGGATGACAAAGTAACACTCTGACTCAAAAAAATAAAAAAAGTGGCTCGGCGCCTGTGGCTCAATGGGCTAAGGTGCCAGCCACGTACACCTTAGCTGGTGGGTTCGAATCCAGCCCGGGCCCACCAAACAACAATGATGGCTGCAACCAAAAAATGACCGAGCACCTGTAGTCCCAGCTACTTGGGAGGTGGAGGCAAGAGACTCGCTTGAGCCCAGAAGTTGGAGGTTGCTGTGAGGCCACGGCAATCTATCCAGGGTGAGAGCTTGAGACTCTGTCTCAAAAAAAAAAAAAAAAGATACTTTATTTTGTTATTCATTCAATCTGTTAATGGACATCTGTGTTGTTTCCATTTTTTGGCCGTTACCAATAAAGCTATGAACATTAAAAAATAATAATAAAAGAAAAAAAGAAATTTCCATTGAAGTGTCGTTTTGTGTTCAGTGTTTTGTTATTTGTGTTGAGCAAACTGCTTTCAATGTCTAACCTACCACTAATTCCAAGAAAGCATTTGCTACTTCCCTATGAGCAGAAACAAAAGAGAAGCACAAAAAGGAAACTTAATTTTCTTTTTTTTTAATTTTATTATTTTATTTATTCTGCAGTTTTTGGCCTGGGGCTGGGTTTGAACCCGCCATCTCTGGCATATGGGTCCGGCGCCCTACTCACTGAGCCACAGGCGCTGCCCAGGAAACTTAATTTTCATGACTCCAAAACCAGAAGATGATGAAACTGAGTATGAACCATTAATCAAATGTTTTGTTTGGGATGGCTTCAATTTTCAAGAACTGTTTCTATGTACTGCAGCCTCAAACTCTTGGGCTCAAACAGTTCCCCAACCTCATTGTCCGGGGGGGGGGACATAAACACTAAAATGCTAGGTCTTCCACTACAATCTCAATGGTTAGCCCTTCTAAGCTAGCTTGACCAGATGGGCTGCCTCATATGATCCTGAGACACTGTTGATACCCTGTATCCCTCCATCACTACCTTTCTTCTTGTTTTTTTTTGTTGTTGCTGTCGAGATAGAGTTTCACTATGTCACCCTCGGTAGAATGCCATGGCATCACAGCTCACAGCAACCTCAAACTCTTGGGCTTAAGTGATTCTCTTCCCTAACCCTCCCTTGTAGCTGGGACTACAGGTGCCCGCCACAATACCTGGCTATTTTTTTGCTGTAGTTGTCATTGTTTAGCAGGCTCAGGCCAGGTTCAAACCCGCCAGCCCTGGTGTATGTGGCTGAAGCCCTAGGCGCTGAGCTACAGGTGCTGGGCCTCCATCACCACCTTTCAATCTATTGGGGCTTTATTGATATATTTAACAACTTCAAAGTAGGGTTAAAAACCAGATCCCCATATCAGTGTATCTCACTATTTCTAGACACACCATTTTCAAAAGAAATTGGGCTTCATTCATTCATCAAACACAGCATAACCTCTGCTAATTGACCACCCAAGAGACTAAAATAAGCTGGTCAACATATGGAGGTGGTCAAATAAGGAAGAAGGCCTACTATACTGGTACATACATGTGGTACACGTCGGTGTATGAAAATTAGGTCACCAATATAGGGAGGTGATCAATTATGGAGATTCTACTCTATTTATTTATTCCACTGTACAGCAGATAAGAAAAAACAAGCAAAAAAGTCATGGAACTTATAAATCTAGTGAGAGGAAGTGAAAATAAACATGTGTACCAGTAAGTAATTATAGGATGATATATGCTGGGAAAAGTAAAGAACATGAAGGAACAATTTAGGCAGAGTACAAAGCTGAGACATTAAAGATGAACATGACTCCTCTTAACCACTACTGCACACATAAGTGAGGCCTTATATACTATGTCCTACTGAAGTTAGGGGCAAAAAATTTCTTTAAATTAAAAAAAAATACGCAATGTTTACAGAAGGGCATTCATCAAATGGTAACTGAAGTGATCTTTAGCTTTTAATGCCAGAGTAAAGTGCACTCACTCTTTTAAAAATTAAATTGAGGTTGAGCACAGTGGCTTATGCCTGTAATCCTAACACTTTGGGAGGCAGGAGGATCATTTGAGGCTAAGAGTTTGAAACTAGCCTGGGCAACAAAGCAAGACCTTGTCTCTACAAAAAAAAAAAAATTTTTTTAAATTAGCTGGGTGTGGATGTATGCACCTGTATTCCTAGCTATTTGGGACGATGAGGTTGGGGAACTGTCTGAGCCCAAGAGTTTGAGGCTGCAGTGAGCTATGAATACAGCCACACAGCACTCTGGGCCTGGGGAACAGAGACTCCATCTCTTAAAATAAAATACTGAATACCTAAAAAAAAAAAAAATATTATGTAAGTATATATATATATATATATAAATAAATATAAAAAATAATAGAAGAATACCCATATACTCAACACCCAGCTTAAGAAATAACACACTAATAAAACACTTTGAATTTTTATCATACACACCCTGGTAACAACAAACATTTTACAAAGAACATATATCACTTCACCCATAAAACAAAAACTAATATGTGTTTTAAAAAATAAAACAAACTGATCTAACTAGGTATTCCTTACTCTCTCAGTTAGCTATATATGAGAACAATTTCCAAAGAAAACATAAAAGCTGGGTCAAAGGATTATTAGAATGTACAAAGATATTAATTCTTTTAGTCCAGCGGTTTTCTTGTTTTTTCCTTTTAAACCACCAGATCTGAATTTCTACTCTGTACAGAATGAATAATAAGAGCTGCTTAGTAGGGGTGGAGAGAACAATCTACAATTGAATGTAAGGCATGTCCTCACTGTTCTAGAGAGAAAGAAGAAAGCAACTTCTAGGAACTGTGACCCAATCAGTAGGCTGAGACATGAGGACCAGAGGCTGATAGGTATACTTACTTTTTAGTTTCTGTCCCCGGATAGAGATCGTAGGCCTCATAAGAATTTCTACAAGAAGCTATAAAAAAATACATATATATATTGGACAACATCTTCAAAATTCAAAGCATAACTTATAAAACAATCTTGGCCATGACAACTCATGGCCCAAATATCTGCCACAGTATTTTCAGACTCTTCTTCTAGGAGGCAGTGAGGTTCAGTGTAAGAAACACTGTAGGAAGAGTTGGGGAATCTGGGTTCTAGTCCCAGCTCAGCCACCTATTCTCAGAATAAACTTGGGCAAATCAATGTCCCTCTTTGGGATGCAGTTTTCTCATTTTAAAAAATAAGTTATGTTGTGCGGCACCTGTGGCTCAGTAGGTAGGGCGACGGCCCCATATATGGAGGGTGGTGGGTTCAAACCCGCCCCAGCCAAACTGCAACAAAAAAATAGCTGGACGTCGTGGCAGGGACCTGTAGTCCCAGCTACTCGGGAGGCTGAGGCAACAGAATCGCCTAAGCCCAGGAGTTGGAGGTTGCTGTGAGCTGTGACGCCACAGCACTCTACCGAGGGTAATAAAGTGAGACGCTGTCTCTACAAAAAAAAAAAAAATAAGTATGTTAGATTAGGTCATCTCTGGTATCCAATGTGGCTTTAATTTTTGAAAAGCTGGCTCGGTGCCTGTGGCTCAACAGGCTAGGGCACCAGCCACGTACACCTGAGCTGGCGGGTTTGAATCCAGCCCGGGCTCGCCAAACGACGACGGCTGCAACCAAAAAATGGCCAGGCGTTGTGGCGGACGCCTGTAGTCCCAGCTACTCGGGAGGCAGAGGCAAGAGACTCGCTTGAGCCCAGGAGTTGGAGGTTGCTGTGAGCTGTGATGCCACAGCACTTTATCCAGGGTGACAGCTTAAGGCTCTGTCTCAAAAAAATAAAAAATAAAAAATAAAATAAAAAAAATAAAAATTTTTGAAAAGATGCAGAACAGGGCGGCACCTGTGGCTCAGTGAGTAGGGCACTGGTCCATATGCCGGAGGTAGTGGGTTCAAACCCAGCCCCGGCCAAAAACTGCAAAAAAAAAAAAAAAAGGCTGCAGAACATTATTACTACTATATTACAATTTTTTTGCTTAACGAACACGTGTGAGTGTAAGTTTACAAAAAAAAAAAGTCTCAAAAATACGCCACAAATTATTAACACTGATTTCTACAAGAAGGGGGTGATATACAAGTATTTCTTATTTTACATACTTATTAATAGAACACGCAATTTTGCTTAAAATAAGCATATATTTAAAAACCCATTCTGTTGAGAGGAAAGGCAATATATAATGACAAAAAGGGCAATCCATCAGGGAGATACACATATATGCACCTAACAATAAAGCAAAAACTGACAACTGGAAAAAACAGATAATTCAAAAATGATAGCTGGACACTAGCAAGGTAGGCCTTGCTTTCAATAATGCACAGACATCAGGCAGACAAGTAGGCAGAAGATGAACAAAGAAATAGAACACTTGAATACAATAAACCAACTAGACTTAACAGGCATCTGTTGAACACCCCAAGCAGTAAGAAAAGATGTAGAAGGTCTGCAGACATAGACCAACAAATTTCTGAGCTCATCCTCGAGAAAGTGCTACATACCTCAACTTCAAAGTACTCTCCTTTGGAACCTATGCACTGAATCCAGCAACTAGACCACCCTTCAAAGCAATTTTGGAGCTCTTTTTCTGGAATGGCCATCAGAGCTATCATTATACGAGGTCTGACAATGAAGTTCACAAGCTCATCCTAGAAAAAGTTCTACGTACCTCACTGCTATCACTACAGTCACTGATGGTCAAGGGGAGAACTTCAAAGGTGATCATAGTGATATTCAGCAATGAGGTATGTAGCATTTTTTCAGGATGAGTTCACAAACTTCACTGTCCAACGTCATATTTGTCAGGCCATTAAACAAGCCTCGATAAATTTAAAAGGACTGAAATTACACAAAGTATGTTCTCTGACCACAATGGAACAAAAGTAGAATTAGAAAGAAATGTGGGAAATTCATAAATACACAAATAATTAATCAACAAGCTAAAGAAGAAATCACAAGGGACATTAGAAAGTAACTGGGATAAGTGAATATATCAAAACTTATGATACAGCTAATGCAGTGCTTAGAGGGAAATTTATGGGGTAAATGCCTATAAAATGCCTAAAAGAAAACTGTGGGGCGGCGCCTGTAGCTCAGTGGGTAGGGCACTGGTCCCATATACCGAGGGTGGCAGGTTCGAACCGGGTCCCGGCCAAACTCCAACAAAGAATAGCCAGGTATTGTGGCAGGCGCCTGTAGTCCCAGCTATTGGGGAGGCTGAGGCAAGAGAATCACCTAAGCCCAGGAGTTGGAGGTTGCTGTGAGCTGTGACACCAGAGCACTCTACCGAGGGCGATAATGAGAGACTTTGTCTCTAAAAAAAAAAGAGAATACCATTTACAAAAACATTTTAAAACATGATATTTAGGAGTGTAAGATTTGTACAATAAAAATAAAACTTTGGAAAGCAGGCTCGGCGCCTGTACCTCAAACAGCTAAGGCGCCAGCCCCATACACCAGAGCCGGCAGGTTCAAATCCAGCCCAGGCCTGCCAAACAACAATGACAACTACAACCAAAAAAATAGCCGGGTGTTGAGGAGGGTGCCTGTAGCCCCAGCTACTTGGGAAGCTGAGGCAAGAGAATTGCTTAAGCCCAAGAGTTTGACGTTGCTGTGAGCTGTGATGCCATGGCACTCTACCCAGGGTAACAGCTTGAGACTCTGTCTAAAAAAAGAAAAAGAGTGGTTGAATTTTTTTGACAGGTCCAAAAACAATTTTTCACTTTTTCTTTTTGAGGCAGAGTCTCACTCTGTTGCCTGAACTAGAGTGCCATGGCCTCAGCCTAGCTCACTGCAACCTCAAATTCCTAGGCTCAAGTGCTCCTCCTGCCTCAGCCTCCCAAGTAGCTGGGACTACAAGTGCCTACCACAATGCCCAACTAATTTTTCTATTTTTTTAGTAGAGATGGAGTCTTGTTTTGCTTAGGTTGGTCTTGAATTCCTGACCTCAAGCAAACCTCCATTCTTGGCCTCTCAGAGCGCTAGCATTATAGGTGTGAGCCACTGTGCCTGGCCTTCCAAAAAGTTAAATATATTAAAGCATTTTAAAGTAATGTATGAGCTGAGGACATGACTAAACCCATATGTTTAAGATATCCAACACGTGTATGTACTTTATATGTATTTTGCTTTATTATTATTTAAATCAAGTTAGGAATAACCCCAGAATGAAAACAAAAACTCCTCTCTGGCTCTAGCTAGCTAGCTACTGGCCAATGTTTGGGCAATAGATCCAAGTCACCTCAAGCTAAATGGAATTTAAAAAGATTCCACTGTATTTGTTTTTAAGCCAATAGACAAATCTTTGTGGCTAGACAGTTCCGCTGGAGGATCTGGGAAAGCCTCTGCTCATCTCAAACCAGTAACAAACCTTCAGAAAGCAAATCCACACTCTTGAGATTGCTCCTGGCATAAATATTATACAATTCAACATCCTAAATGAAGAGAAATGGGTGAACATGTGTTGTTTTTAACTTGAAACAGCAGATTAAAAGTAAAAACTCTCAACTATCCCTGCACCATGGATTGTCAAATTCTGGAGAAGCATTGGGCTCAACTTTCTGCACATCTGTATTTAATGTTAACTATACACTTATCAGAGAGAAAAAGAAAACTCATGATGTAGGGCAACAACGAAAGCTGCCCTGAATACAGTAGGCCTGCTTCATATAATAAGAGACCTAAGGTTATCCTCTAGAAAAGTTGAAGTTATTACAGAGTATATGCAGTTTTACAGCCTGCTTTTTTCCAAGCTGAATTTTCCCATATTATGTTAATGACTTCAAAAAACTCAACCAAATAGAATAACCATTAAATTCTCTTGGTAGGTACTCTCAAATTATTACCTATAATGCTATACTATCTTCATATACAAAGTTTTACGTCATTTTCACTTCTCTTCAGGAGAAAAATCACAGAAATGGAAACAACGGCAAAATGAGTACTGATCTTTAAAGCTCGTAAGTATACTACACAGATGGTTTTCTCTTTTTTTTTTTTTTTTGTGAGACAGAGTCTCACTCTATGGCCCTCGGTAGAGTACCGTGGCATCACACAGCTCACAGCAACCTCCGGCTCTTGGGCTTAGGCGATTCTCTTGCCTCAGCCTCCAGAGTAGCTGGGACTACTACACAGATGATTTTCTAAAGAGATCACAATCTGGCCAGGTATGTGGTTCATGCCTATAGTCCTAGCACTCTGGAATGCCAAGGTGGGAGGATTCCTTGAACTCAGGACTTTGAGGCTGGCCTCAAGAAGAACAAGACCCCATCTCTACTAAAAATAAATTAATTAGCTGGCTGTGGTGGCACTCGCCTATAGTTCCAGCTACGCAGAAGGCTGAATGGGAGGACTGTTTGAGCCTATGAGTTTGAGGTTCCTGTGAGCTAGGCTGAGGACGTTGTACTCTGGCCCAGGAAACAGAGCAAAACTTAAAAAAAAATTTTTTTTAATTTAAAAAAAAAAAAAAGAAATCACAATTACCCCAGATATAAGATGTTCAACTGTACAGAATATTTAAAATAAATTTACTTCAAATATAAAGTTGACTTTGTCAATGAATACATTGGAAGTCCCTGCATGATGGTTTGGCCTGTAGCTCAGTGGTTAGGGCGACAGACACATACACCAAAGCAGGCGGTTTTGAACCCAGCCCGGGCCTGCTAAACAATGACAACTGCAACAAAAATCAGCCAGGCTTTTGGTGGACGCCTATAGTCCCAGCTACTCGGGAGGCAGAGGCCAAGAAAATCGCTTACGCCTAATGAGGCTGCTGTGAGCTGTGACAGCACTGCACTCTATGGAGGGCGACATAGTGAGACTGTTTCAAAAAAAGTCCCTGCATGCCAAGCTGTGGCCTACACCTGCCCACAAACATTTTTCATTTGATGCACACCTGCAGAAAAGCTAGAAGACTTTTACCTACAAATCTAGACATCCCATATCCCCTCAGAGAAACAACTGCTGGGAAAAGAAAAGTCAGGCACACACTGACTAGTTCACCCAAGACCCTGCAGTGATTTCATTTATGCAGATAAACTTGCTCTGGCCTCCTTTACTCTATTTAATTACCTAAGTGGCATCTGACGTTACAGACTCTTAAGATACACTTCTCACCGTCATGTTTGGATCAAGTTGACAAGGAGAGATCCAGCCACCAGGGTGGCCAATCATTCTGATCCATGTGAACTTTGGGCAGCATGATCAAGACAGGCTTAATCTGGGGTCCTGATAGTAAATAGCAGAGGAAGAAATGACAAACTCTGTCTGAAAAATACTTTCAGGAGCAAGATGGTGAGGTAGTTGAAAGAACAAATGCACTCAACTGAAGGGGAGTGAAGTGCAAAATGACCTAAACAAAAGCCTATGTCTATGAAAAGACTGGAATTCCTAGAGAAGCTGACCTACCTCAAAGCAGAAGAGAAAACCCCACAAAATCAAGAACAGCTGATCCAAAAATGTCCTAAGATAGGATAGGTACCTACTAGAGAAAGCTACATTTTCACTGCAAACGGATACCAGGTTAGAGATCTACATTATTTTATATATTTACACATGCGCTTGTACTGAGTAGACACTTTATGAAGAATTCAGAAATAAAGGGTCTTTTGAGCTGGCCAACAAGTAAATGCTATAAAAGAGTGCTGAAGACAGGGTGCTTACTGAAGAGCAATTAAAGAATAAGGGCTATGCTTGGTATATACCCAGAAGACCAACAATCACATTATAACAAAGATATCTGTACCAGAATATTTATTGCAGCCCAATTCATAATTGCTAAGTCATGGAAGAAGCCCAAGTACCCATCGATCCACGAACGGATTAATAAATTGTGGTATATGTACACCATGGAAACAT
>CAUYRH010008187.1:0-15738 GCA_963574655.1 Perodicticus potto
AGTTCTCCCAAGGCAGTTCAACCGAGTGCCAAGTCCAAAAGAAACCCAAACAGCTCACAGGCAAGGCCTTTCCAGCCTGCAGTCCCACTGTTGCCCCACCCACAGCCGCCGACAGGATCAGACCGAATGAACAGACGCAACCACTTTCCCAGTCTCCGCTGCTTTTGCCTTGTCAGAAGCCTCACGCTGTCTCCCTGTGTCCCCAAGGGGAAGTTCCTGGGTAGATCCCACCTGCCAGAGATGCCTGAAGTCCTCTCTCCCTGGTCTCACCGTGCCCAGCTGCAAGGAAGCTGTTACTCGGCTGCCATCTTGCTCCACCCCCACAAATGCTTTTCTTAATCATCCAAACAAATGACCCTTTATCTGTCATCATGCCTACCACTTTGTTGGTTATTGTATCCTAAATGAAATAAATATTTTCCTCTCTGGGGTTCCATAGCAATACCTATAGATGATATTGTATTACTTTTGTAATATAGATAAATTTTTTTTTTGCAGGTTTTTGTTTTTTTTTTTTTTTTTGGTCGGGGCTGGGTATCTACCTGCCACCTCTGGCATATGGGACCGGCATCCTACTCATGGAATATAGATAAAATTTTAACTGATACATCCTGCAAATATTTTACTAGAAAGATGAAAACTGGCCAAAAGATATACAAAAACATCATGCATTAGTCTGAGGAAAGCTAAAAAGGAAAAAATAGACCATTAAAATATAGATAAGGAGACAGAGTTATAAACATATGCTAAAAAGTAATTATGATGTCATTAATCTGGGAATATTTTAAAATTTTTTATGCTACATTGCTCCTAAAAAATATACAAGTGAATGGAACTTATTTCATATTCATTGGCTTTATGGGCTGAACGTTTGTACCCCCAGGACTTTGTTGAAGTCCTACCCCCAGTCTCATAGTATTAGGGATAGGATCTTTGGAAGTTACAAGCATATTTCATTTTATTACATTTCACTTTTTGTGTTTTGCAAAGGTTACATCTTTTTTGTTACAAATTAAAGGTTTGGGGCAAGTCAGTTCCACAATTTTTCCAACAGTACATACTCACTTTGTGTCTCTGTGTCGAAATTTTGGTAATTCTCAAAATACTTCAAAAGTTTTAATTATTATAGTAATAGTTTTGTGGCATCATGAGCCATGCCCATGCCCATGTAAGATATTGAACTCAATAGATAAATGTTGTGTATATTATGACTGTAGCACTAACCAGCCACTCCCCCGTATCTTCCCCTCTCCTCAGGCCTCCCTATTCCCTGAAAAACAACAATATTGAAACTAGGCCAGTTAAAAACCCTACAAAGGCTTCTATACGTTCAGGAGAATCAAAATCTAGAAGTGATTAAGCTTAGTGTGGAAGGCATGTCAAAAGCCAAGATAGGCTGAAAGGTGGATCTCTTGTATCAGCAAAATTGTGAATCCAAAAGAAAAGTTCTTACAAAAAAATTAAAAACACTACTCTAGTGAAAACATGAATAATAAGAAATGGAAACAGCCTTATTGCCGATATAGAGAAAGTTTTAGTACTGTAGATAAAAGATCAAGTCACCCACAACATTCCATTAAGCCAAAGCTTAATTCAGAGCAAGACCCTCTTTTCAATTCTGTGGAGGTTACAGAGGTTAGAAAGCTGCAGAAGAAAAGTTGGAAGCTAGCAGAGGTTAGTTCATGAGATTTAAGAAAAGAAGCATAACATAAAAGGTATAGCAAGCACAAGATCTAGCTAAGACCACTAATGAAGGTAGCTATACCAAACAACCTTATCATGGAAGAAGATGCCATTTGGGACTTTCACAGCTAGAGAGGAAAAGTTAGTTTTTAACTTCAAAGCTTCAAAGTGCAGGCTGACTCTCTTGTTAGGGATTAGGGATTAATGCAGCTGGTGAGTTTAAATTGAAGCCAATGTTCTTCAACCATTCTGAAAATCCTGGGGCCCTCAAGAATTATGCTAACCTTAAGACTGGATGACAACACATCTGTTTACAGCATGGTTATCTGAATATTTTAAGCCCTCTGTGGAGACATACTGCTTAGAAAACAACATTCATTTTTAAATATTACTGTGCATTGACAATGCACATGTCCACCTAAGACCACTGATGAAGATGGATGGGGTATTAATGTTATTTTCATGCCTGCTAATACAATGTCCATTCTACAGCCCACGCATCCAGAGTAATTTGGACTTTCAAGTCTTATTATTTAAGAAATACATTTCATTATTCCTATTGTTTTACTTCACTCTAGTTGACATAGATAGTAACTCCTCTGATGTTTCTGGACAAATTCAATAGAAAACCCTTTGGAAAGGATTTACCATCCTGGATGCCATTGAGAACATTCATGATTCAAGAGAGATCAAAATATCAACATTAATGGAAGTTTAAAAGAAGTTGATTCCTATGCTGATGGATGACTTTGAGGGGTTCAAGACTTCAGTGAAGAAAGTAACTGCAAATGTGGAATAAATAGCAAGGGAACTACCATGAGAAGTGGATTGTGAAGATATGAATGACTTGGTGCAATCTCATGATGAAACATGAATGAAGGAGAAGTTGCTTTTACAGATGATAAAGTGATTTCTTGAGATGGCACTTACTTCGGGTGAAGGTGCTATAAACACTGTCAAAATGACAACAAAGCATTTATGATATCACATAAGCTTGGTAAAGCAGTGGCAGGGTTTCAGAGGACTGACTCCATTTTGAAAGAAATTCTACTGTGGGTAAAATGCTATCAAACAGCATTGCATGCTACAGAGAAATCTTTTGTGAAAGAGTCAGTCAGTGTACCAAACTTCATTGTTATCTTATTTTTAGAAATTCCCACAGCCACCCCAGGTTTTAACAAACACCACCCTGAGCAGTCAATAGCCATGAACAGTCTCCACCAGCAAAAAGATTATGTGTTGAATGCTCACATGCTTGTTAGCATTTTTTAGCAATAAAGTATCTTTAATTAAGGTTCTGTACATCTTCACACGAATGTTATTGCCTACTTACTAGACCACAGTATAGTGTAAATATAAATTTTATATACACTAAGAAACCAAACATTTTATCCAGGTGTTGTGGCTCATCACTTTGGGAGGCTGAGGCAGGTGGATTGCCTGAGCTCAGGAGTTCAAGATCAACCTGAGCAAGAGCAAGACTCTGTCTCTACTAAAAATAGAAAAACTAGCTGGGTATTGTGACAGGCACCTGTATACCAGCTACTCAGGAGGCTGAGGCAAGAGGATCACTTGAGTCCATGAGTTTGAGGTTGCTGTGAGCTATAACACCAAGGCACTCTCCCCAGGGTGACAGAGTGACATTCAGTCTTAAAAAATGAAAATCAAATATTTTGTGTGACTCCAAAGTCTGCTTGTAGTATTGGATCACAAAGGTAGAGGCCTCATTAATGAGATCAATGCCCAGATCAGAAGACATGTGAGAGGTTACTTTCTCTCTCTCTGCTCTCTGCCTTGTGAAAATACAACTAATGACGGCCATCTGCAAAGCCAGGAAGCAAGCCCTTACCAGACACAGGGTCTGCCTGCTCCTTGCACTTGGACTTTCCAACCTCCAAGAACTGTGAGAATTAAATGTTTGTTGTTTTAGCCACCTGGTCTATGATATATCTGTTATAGTAGCCTGATCTGAGTAAGATAATTGGTCATATATAGCGAGGGAATCTTCACCAAGCAAATGAGTACTCTCCCCATCCTTTGATCCACCCTCTAAGAACAGCCCCTGTTTCTTGACAAAGATTAGTGAATATCTGTTGAGTGCAACTGGAAGAAATGTGATGAGAAAACATACTCCTTGCCTTGTATCTTAATCTCCTCTGTTTTCACTTTTGTCTATTCTACTTCACTGTGTTCTATATTTCTAAGACCTAGAAAGTAAAACAATAGTTATTTTATGAAAGAATTGACATAAGCATAATCAGACCTTCTAATGAGTTGTATACTCATTAAACAAACTCTTTGTGGTCTGGTATTCTTCTCAATTACATCCGTCAAATACCGCGTGTGCGTTTTGCAGTCAGGTTTCTGACATTTCCTATAATATCTTCAAAGTCTATTTTGGGTCAATTCATAACAAGAAATAAATACCAAAACCAATGTTGCCTTAGTTGGAAAACACAACTTTCACATATTAGGTTAATTTTGCTTCTTCAACAAAAATAAGATTTTTCAGAACTTCCTTAAACATAATCTGAATTGTCAATTTCAGTTAAATTACATTCTCAATTTCCAATCCTTAGATATTTATATTTTCCCCTCCAAGAAATAATTAACAATGCGATCTTTTTCAATCACCCACAAAAGTGGCATAGTAAACTGCCTATTGCTACTTACTTTAGTTTATTCATAAGAACGAATTGACCTGCATACATAATCAATTTTAAAAATCACCTAAGATTGCAAGTAGAATTATGAGGGGTTTCACAGAGCAGCTTCTCATTCTCGGTAGGACCCGCGGATGTTCCTTTTGCCCTATTAATCAGCATGCCCTACTAGGCAGAAGCAAGATGACCGTCTGAAGAAGTAGGCAGAGGGTCGAGTTATTGAGCTAACGCTGGAAGAGGCAATGAAATATCCTTCCCTAGAGCCTTCAGAGAACACACCACATGTCACCACCTTGACTTGGGGTTTCTAGCCTCCAGAACTGTGAGGCAATAAATTCTTATAGTTTTCATCCAGTCTGAAGGCTTACGGCAGCCCTAAGAAACTATAACATGCCCCTGTGTTCTGATTCCTGTCTCGCATCTTGAACTTCTCTTTTTTTTTTTTTTTAATTTATGCTTGAATTTTATTTATTTATTTTTTTTTATTTTTATTATCTTTATCATTAAATCATAGCTGTGTACAATAGTGCAATCAAGGGGTACGATGTGCTGGTTTCATATACAATCTTAACTATTTTCATCAAACTGATTAACATAGCCTTCCTGGCAATTTCTGTTATTATATGAAGACATTTGTAATCTGCATTTAGCAAGGTTCACCTGTACCCTTCTAAGATGCACCATGGGTGTGGCCCCACCAATTACCCTCCCTCCGCCCCAACCTCCCCTCTGCCCTCCCTACCCTTGCCCCTTTCCCTATATTCTTGTGGTATGTTATACCATTCATACGACAGCTATAAATTAGCTTCATATGCCTGTCTCATTATTAACAACCATTCTGTGGAGAAGTTGGCGATCCCAGGTGAGTTGTTCCCTATATTAAAAGAGTTATTTTATTTTACTGGTTTTGACCACCTCAAATCTGAGAAGCTAATGATCTATAAGGAAATGATTTGAAATCATAGATTTCTTTTTTTAGTATTTGAGCTCTTATGTATTGTTTAGGGAAGAAAGGTTAGCTGTTTTCTTCATTATTATTATTCATTGAAATCAAGTGAGACTGTCCCACTTCAATCTCAGGCAAAAGTCAGGGAAAATAAGGAGTTGGGATGGGAAACAATGTGTGAACACGATCCGGACTGTGTCTGCGTAGTCGCTCGGGAAGATCTCCCATGGCCCATGGATATTTAGGGAGTGGAGGGGAGGCAGTCTACTTCCCGCCAGAGGACAAACACTTAAATTGCCAATTGCTTCTCCCCAGTTATCTGGGTCAGTTAATCCCAGCACACAGCTGCCAGCTGAACTCGTCCCTGGATAAGCTGATCTGCTTTGAAATTCTCCCCCAGGCCACCTCACCCAATGATGTCAGACGGGTGAGTGCCCTGCCAGCACCCCCCCCACACACACAAGATGATGTGCAAGGGGAAATGCACGCTGTTTCTGCTCAGGAAACATCTGGTGCATCCACTAGTCCTCAAGCGGGTCACTGGCTGTTGTATAAGTTAGTGGAACAGAATAGGATGGGAAGACACAGAGCTTCAGCTATTGCTCAACCTCACCAGCAAGTTATAAACTGAAACGAGAGGTGAGAAAACGGCCTCCCTGGCAGGCGCTCTCCAGGGACCCGGCCCCATCACTGCACAGTCACATTTCCTAGCTTGTAATGGAAAACGAATGCTGTTTACAAGAGCTTAAAGTAGCCCAGATGGAAACATGAGCCAAGCTGTGTAGTGGAGGGCAGACTCCTACTTGGAAGCTTTCAGCAGTCCAGTAATTATTCAATACCAGGCCTGAAATATAGGCTCCTAATGAAGAATATTATTCACTCTCCCTTGGAAAATGAAACACCACATTCATTGGTAAGCAGAATCCATGACCACTTAAAAACAGATCCAGCCCCTCATAAGCTGTTTGACATAAAACAAAAGTGGCTGTATGTCCCGCACTGAGCTGTAAGTACTGTTTTTGTCCTGCTTGGATTCCATTGACTTTTTCTCAGTTTATGAACCACCTGAGAGGAATCGGGTAAAATAGATAAGAGAAAATGGATTCGGTGTGCTGTCCCCCCCCCATCCCCTTGCCCGTGTCGGTCCCTGGGGGAATACAGGTTTTCTTAACTTTCACGATTCTGGCCTGCAAATGAAAAGGTCTTCTCTTCTCGCCCTGTTTTGCCTCCAGCCTCCCTCACCTCCCCCAGTTAAATCAATAATACCATTCTGCTGTGCAAACCTCTAGATGGCCAGTTTAAGTTCTCCAAAGGTGCTGAATCAGAATGAAAAGGCAAAAATAAATAAATAAAATAATAAAACAAAACAACAACAAATACCCTCAAAAATAAAGCAAAAAAATTCTAAAAAATCATTTGTTCTTAATGTTCACTCTCTGGTAAGAATTAGGTGGAACAGAAGATTAAGAGTAAAAAATGAAACTTTTTTGGATGAATCTTGTGGGCATTACTTTTGGATGCATCTTGTGGGATACATCTTGGTCAAATTCAGATCATGAGGCTTTGGGGTTGCTGTTCCTTCATTTATTCATTCATTCATTCCTGCAGCAGGTGGTTTAGCATATTTCTTGTGTTCCATATGCTGAGTATGTAATTTGGGAACAAGACAATGTTGTATACCCTCTTGGAGCCTAAATAAATGAACAAACAATAAATACACTTAAAGACAGTGTTAGGAGCTATGAAGACAGGGACATGAAAGAGGCAATGACTATTTCTCGATTCCTCAGTTACTTCTCCTGCAAAAACTCTCAAAGGGGTTGACATTTAACCAACAACTTGCATGATTTGAAGATTTCAGGCTGGTGTGGATCAGGGAGCAGAAAATTTGGGGAAGAGAGGACAACAGGTACAATGACTGGTGTAGCAACGAGCCTAGCATATTGATAGAACAGAAAGAAGATTAGAGGAGTTAGAATAGTGAGGAGGAAGGTGGAAGCACGGGATCTACAATCAAAGAAGTCTAGCTTTGAGTTCCCAGCCCACCACTTAACTAGCCAAGTTACCTTAGGCACATTATTTAGCCTCTCTGAGCCACACAGTCTTCATAGGCAAGTGAAAGATAGTACCTGTATTTCCATGTCACGAAAGACTAAGAAAAGCACCCAATCTAGTACCTAGCTTACAGTAGAAGCTTCAGAATGTTAAATTGTTGTCCTTATCTGAGAACACTAGGCTCTCAGCAAGTATAATGGCTAATTTTACATGTAACTTGACTAGGCTATGAAGTACCCAGATATTTTGCTCAAACATTGTGCTGGATGTATCTACAAGTGTGTTTGGGGATGAAATTAACATCTGAATTGGTACTGGGTAGTAGACTGCCCTCTCTAATATGCGAGGTTCTCATCTAATCACTTGAAAGCTTGAACAGAGCAAAAAGGCTGACCCTCTTCTGAGTAAGGGGGAATGCCTCCTACCTGAGAGCTTTGAGCTAAGACATTGGTGTTCTTTGGTCTTCACACACAAACCAAAACACTACCTCTTCTTGAATCTCCAGCTTACCTGCTTTTGGACTATCACTATCCCATGGGCTTTCCTAAATCTCCAGCTTACCAACTGCAGATCTTGGGACTTCTCAGCCTCTGTAATTGCATTCCTTATTTTATATTTCATACACGCCGTAATGTGTCACATAACATCAGAGATACATTCTGAAAAATGCCTCATTAGGATTCATTGTGTGCAAACATCATAGCATACACTTACACAAACTTAGATGGTGTGGCCTACTGTACACCTAGGGTATGTGGCATATGACCTATTGCTTCTGGGCCACAAACCTGTACACATGCCAAATACTATAGGCAACTATAACAAAATGGTAAGTATTTGTAAATCCAAACCTATCTAAACAGAGAAAAGGTTCAATACAAATTTGGGATTATAATCTTATGAGACCACTATGATATATGTGATCCATCACTGACCAAAACATCACTGTGCAGAGATGGAGGTTTTGTTTCTCTGAGCACCTGAACTAAGATAGAAAGTCTATCAAAGGTGACTTACAGAAGTGAGAATTGTCCCAATCTGAAAGTGCTAGATTTCACTTATTTAGCACTAGTATAGATTAGGGTTTTCTAAATCCAGTGACTATTTAGAGAGAACAGATTTACAGTGACCCTTGAATTCAGACAGAAATTTGACACAACTTGGGAAACATTTCCTTCCCAGGCAAAAGCAATAGCCTGAGACAAGGCATGAAGGTAGGAGAATAGGAGGTACCCAGATTATGTACAATTGGAGATAATGGCTAATAATAGCTTATATTTATTTATTCCATTATTTATCAAGTGGAACTGGAACAAATCAGAGGTTTGGGGGCCACTTATTAAACGCTAAACACAGGCCAGATTAGAGATCTATAGATAAAGAGGTATTTGGGCTGGTTCCTGATCTTGGTACAAAAGGGACACTCTCATTAATTGGCATAGGCAAAACTTACAGCATTTTGTTCTTAAATGCTGTGGCTTAAGTAAAAAAGAAGTCTATTTCTCCCTAACAATCCAGGGATGGCAGGCTGCTACACCATCCCAATCTTGGGCTTTTATTTTTGAGTCCAAGGCATTTGTTCTAGTTCTCATCATTTCTCAGACACAGTAGAGAACAAGGACCATGTGAATTCATACCTTATTCTTTTAAGATCCTGAGCTAGAAGTAGCACGCCATACTTATGCTCATACGACACTGGCCAAAATTTAGTCCCCTGGCCACACTGCACTACAGGGGAGGCTGGGAGCCGTGTACTCTAGTAAAACACAAGGACTTTGGAATTAGTACACCACAGATCTGGCAGTTTGCTCCAGGATCTACTAATGTTGAAAGTATTACATTGGCATAATCACATTCTTTCTCGTTGTTATAATGATATGTGCACATATTCCACAAATCTGTAGACTGCTAATTCCCAAACATAAGACTCCAGCCTGCCTTCATTTAGGCGTTGCCGGGCATTAGCCCTGGAGTATCATATAAAACTTGAAAAGTCACTCACATAGCAGACTGCTTAGTTGTTCTGCTATTCCGTCTTGTGAAACAAAGCACCTATTATGTGTATCCAAGCGGACACATACACATATACGCATAACGCAAACATACATAAACGTGCAATGTAAACAATTTTTCTGAGGTCCTCCCATTTTGTCAGTTTGTCTGCAATGCTGCGGAACAAGCAATGTGTCTCTCTTCTCAAGAGAAAAATACACATGAGTATAGAAAAAGAATCTTCAGAGAAAGTGAACCTGCTTATGTGACGTGTGCCTTCCTTTTTCCTCTCCTACTTCTGGGCCCTGAAGTGGCTCTGCTCTGATGAACTGTGTGATGCATCCACAGTGGGGCAGTGGGGGATTACTGTACACTAGCACGGGCCAGGATATACAGAGGGAACATGCATGGATGCCTCCCTGCGCCTTTTCATCTCCCATTAAATTTTAGAAGCTGATGCTTCACTTTGGAGACTCTAAGTAGGGGCTACTCTGCATACTGCCTAATAGTGGAGAAGAGTCAAAATAACAAGGCTTAAAGCACCTTGGACAGACCCCTATCATCATACTGGAGGGATTATTGGAGATGGTGGGGAACCCTGGAGAAAAACAAACAAATCTTATCGATTCACTCCTCAGCCTAACACCTTTCAAAGTCTACTAATACTCTTGGTATAAAGTCCACAATCCTTGCCATGGCTCTCCACATGCTCCATTGCCTAACTACCCAGTACTTCTTTAGCCCAATACAAGATCTCTCCTTCATGTCACTGGTCTGGCCATGCTGGACTTTTATAATTCTTCAGACGTGACTGACTATCCTGCTCAGACCCTCTTCCTTAGGGCTTTTATGCAAATGGTTCTTGCATCAGGAACAGTCTTCTTTCCCAGGCTTTGCCCAGCCAATTCTAAATGTTCTTCCCTGCCCCTCCAATTTGATGAGTGCCTTGTTTTTTACAGCGCTCTTTCTTTGCATGTTCTGAGCACCTATCACCCTTCCATAGCTTGTTTTCTTCGTTAGCTCATAAGCTCTTTGAAGCCAGGTACCAAGTGTCTCTCATTCATCCTAGAAATGGCCGCGTCCATCTCCGTGCCAATGGACACCAGCCTCCTAATCAATAAATGCCTTGATGCTTTGAAAGACAATTCTGAGCTGACTGGGTGGTGCTCCTAGAAATGCGGGGCTCTTCCTGCCCTGTTTCTTCCAAATCCTGCTGGGAAGCAGAAGGTTTGGAGGGCAGGCATTATAGGAGATTGTGCAGGAGGAATCCCAGCCAGAGAGTCAGGCCAGGACTCTCACTATGACCCTTTGCTGGAACTCTTCGGTTCCAAGGTGGGTCATTAATTTCAAATTGTTATGCAGTGTGTATAATCCGCACGGGGAAAATACGTGACACTATTGGTAGTGCTACTTTTTTTTTCTTCCGACAGAGTCTCAGTTTGTCACTCCCCGGTAGAGTGCCATTGCATCATAGTTCACAGCAACCTCAGACTCCCAGGCTCAAGCGATTCTCTTGCCTCAGCCTCCAGAGTAGCTGGGATTACAGGCGCCTGCCGCGATGCCTGGCTATTTTTTTTTTTTTTTAGAGGAAAGGTCTCACTCTTTCTCAGGCTAGTCCCAAACTCCTAAGCTCAGGCAATCTACCCACCTGAGTCTCCCAGAGTGCTAGGATTACAAGCATGAACCACCACGCCCGGCCTGCCATTACATTTCAACTGAAATCTTTACTAGTCTCAGCCAGACTCAGTCTCCACTGTCCCATTTCTGTAATATTAAAAGATTTAACCCCATAGCCACAGCAGTAAAGTCAGCCCACAACGGACAGGAGACCTTGATACTTTCAAGGAAGGGCCAGTGCGAACCCGGGCAATCTAGAACCCCCAAAAGTACTGAGTTGGGGGAATAATACGGCTTAATGCAGTGGGGGAATGAACCTCTCTATCTGGGCACATTTAGTCTTCTAGGTTTTTGTCATCGGGTCTATCTTCTCTAAATCATTTATCCATTCATTAGGTTGCCATTTGAGAGCCTACTATATATAGACTACTATTAACTGTTTCCACTAAAAGCTTGTCATCTACTGATAGACATGGGGAAAATAAACAAAACAGTGTAAGATGAATGACAATGTTAACTTTCAAATCCCAAAAGACACACCAGCCCTTGCAGAAAGGCATATCTTAAAAGATCAAGGTCAAACTCTTTTAAAAAAAGCCCTAAAGTACACACCCCACGTTCGACTTCGACTTTTTTTTAATACCTCTGGCATAACGCTATAGTTCAAAAGTTTTCAGTTTCCCATATAAGCTCCTATTTCCATGCTGTTTAAGATCGTCTCCAAATTAGGAAGCATAATCGCCAAAAAGTCGCAGCTCTGCGAATGAGGGCAAACTTTGTGACTTTTTTTCTGAATGCCTTAGTATTTTCACAGTTCTTAGCAAATGACCGAATGCCGCTCAAAGACATGGTTTATGAGACACCGTTTCTTTCTGTTCAAGGAAACTACACAGAAGATTTCATCTTCACCTCTGTCATAGGAGACATTTTTGTTTCTTTTACCTAAAGTTAAATTTCAGCTACATTACTGATAATGGTAGTTTAATGGTAAGTTTAGGGGACATTAGCTTATTTGTGTAATTCTATCCATATGACTACGACTGGGGTGTGGACAGGTACATGATTTAGAGAAACTGCATTTAGGATTAGTGTGAGACCTACTGAAAAGATATGTCTTTTTTTTTTGCTTGGGATGAGCATGGGAAGGGGCAGGCCTACCTACTGCTGTTGCAGCAATACTATTAGCCAACGTGGACTGATATCAAAGATAATCTGGCAACAGAACTGAATTCTTATCCCACCTTGAGCACCTGTTTCAATCCTACATCTGGCCTTGCATGGCCAAACTCTTTTCAAAGTTCAAGTCCATGAGTTAGGTTACGTATCACTTGCAAAGAAAAGAGACCTGATGTCTTCATTCTCACAAAAGGAAGATGGTAAGGAGGAAGCTGTACACAGAACAAGTAAAAGCTACTTTGTATTTATTTATAATAGAATATGCTTTGTTTTCCCATAAAGAAAACACACAGTCTGAGGTATCCAGTTTTAATAAATCCTTTCCACTGGCTTTATAACCTGAATTTCTATGCCATTAATCAAGGTTCAGTAGCACTACACACAGTGATTAAAAGATTTCCCTGAGATCATCATGGTTGTGCCTTTGGCTAACGGATATAGTATACCCTACCAAAACTGGGGACGAAACTGAAAGCCCTTTCTGTGGTGAAAAATATGGACAAATCGGGTAGAATTCCTGAGAAAAAGGTGCAGAGCCAACCAAGTCACAGATTAAATTTTACCTGGCTGTGAACTCTTCTCCCTCTGCATCTCCAAACATGCTAGAAGGGAAATTCAGCCTATTCCATGGGAAGATATTTCATCACAATGCTATGCACAATGCATCTTTGCTTTTGCTAGCTGTTAACAGCCATCTTGATGCCTTAGTTTCCAATAAAATGCAGAGCTAAAGAGGTATGGGCAGCCTTTCTCCAGGGGTATATTGTAAAAGAGAAAAAAACAGACAAGGACAATGAAGAAAAACGGTTATGACATTACATGCTCACTCAAGCTTGCAAAGCTTCTCCCAATTTGAGAAGCTGTTTGAGATAGCTAATGATTCTGCACAGGACGAGCAAAGACTGCTTGGGTCATCCCCTCAAATTCCAGCCTAATCAACTCAGCAAAGCATAAGGCAAATGGTCATTGGCTATGTATGTCTTCCAGTTTGGGTGCATTCAAAGTCAACTCTGAATAGGATGACACTTCCAAAGGCTCCTCATAGGCTGGAAGAAATCCCATTCTAAGAAGGAGCCGGCTTGCTAGGAACGTCACTCTTATGTTTTATTGTTGGCTCTCCACCTATCCATCCCCTTACAATGGCACAATGCAGTGACTGTATTCCCTACTGAAGACTTCCCTTCTTAAAAGTAAACAAGCAAAAGTTCCCCTAATCCTCTCATATTCAATCACAGAAGAGGCAGCTAACCCCAGGGTAGGGATAGTGAGAAAGGAAGCAGGTTAGTAAGATCACTGTCAGGTGAAGTGCTAGGAACTTAGCACTAGAGTGCGCAGGCCTCTCAAAACGGAAGCAGAGAGGAAGGCTGGGCGTCAGTGGGTGGTGGCACTTCCGGAGACATTGTCCTATAGATGTAACGCTACCAATTCTCTTTCTTAGGTTTTCTTGGGGTAGTTCTGACAGGCTTTCTCCATGTCCTTCAAGAAGTTTGGCACTCCACTCTGCAAAGGAAAACAGATGGTCATGTCCACAACCTGGTAGGGACCACTCCTGATTCTTTGGGACATGGCTAAAGGTTAACAATGACAGCTTTGGGATAATAAAAGAGAACAAGTTCCCTGGCAAGATTTCAATAGAATGTTGGCACGGATAATGATAAAAGATAAGACCCAGGGGATAGGTAAGACTGGATGACTGGCCCGCCTTACAGTTTGGCTTTTGCTGATAAAAATCAAGGACATTTCTGAGATACCGTTTCTTTAAAAGAAAAAGAAAATGTAGGTAATAGGATTGGGGTGGGTGGTTGGATTCTTCCAAGGAAATGAGAAAAAGAATTTACAGAACTAGAAAACAGTAGGGATTAAGCATAAAGGGTAAAAAGGATTATTATTTAGTTAACGAGGAGCATTGTGTAAGACTTTTCTCAAATGTTTTAATCATTCGTCCTCTGCAGGTAGGTAAAATCCATCCCCATTTTTGAAAAGGAAGAAATGTACGGCTTCACTAAATAAGACAGTTGATAGCAGAGTCAGGTTCAAAATCACATCTGAGAGACCCTCTGGTGGACAGGGCAGAGCCGCCGGTCTGTCCCACGATGCCGGGTGCCAAGACAGTCTCTAGGGACCTGACTCCTACTGCAGTTTCCTCCCCTTACAGAAAAAGACTAGGGGGCACTGGCCCCATATACCCAGGGTGGCAGGTTCAAACCCGGCCCCGCCAAATGGCAAAACAAAACAAAAACAAAAACAAAAAAAAGTAAAAGAAGACTGGGGACCTCCCTCGGGCCTGGACGCGTCCCGCTGTCTCCAAGCCAGGTCAGTCTGTCTCCCTCATCCATATGCAGGAGAGTCCAGGATCCACGGGTCCTATTGTTCCCCTCAGGGGCAAACTATTGTCCAGAGGTTCCAGAGAATGATCCTGGCAGGGGCTTGAGGCACTGGAGGGGAGAGGCTGGCATTCCAAGTGATCATTCTTTGTCTTCTGTCACCAGCGGCTGTCCTGCATGTTTGCAATCCCAGCCCTGACCAGAGTCAGTCAACCAAACTCTTCATAAAAGAGGCTCATTTACTCCTGAGACAATGTGTCTCTTCAGCCCGACAGCCCCGGGGGCTAAGTCAACATTGGTTAAACACACTTCCCCCCTCCTGCCTCCTGGGATCTCACCTTGGCGGCCCAGTTAATGAGCCAGGACGGAATCTGGCCACCCGGGTTATCGAAGTAATACATGAAAACTAAAGGGACAAAGAAAGGACAATTCAAAACGAGGAAAAACTGGGAAAATAACAGCAGTAAAACCATGTGAACTTTCTGTCTTCATATACAAGCTCAGGAAGTGCAGAAGGAGACAGTACATAACTCAGATGGACTTCCCTCACTGACTGGCCTTGTGGGATATATTTTTTATATAAGAATTTTTGAAAACATAGGCATAGGCACATTTTGCTACTACTTATTAAATACCTGGCAAGTCTAGACACTTAGATATCATCTCTAAGGGCCTGCTAAAATTAATCCCATTTTATAAATGATGAAATAGAGACTCAAAAAAGTTAGTTGACATAACCAAGGTGACCAATCTCACTAGGGTTCTGGTTTTTGTCTATGATATAAGGCCACCCTCATTCTGGTATAACAGGTGGTCTCGTGCCCCAGTCTCTGTCCTCGGCTTTCCTCCCTGGGGGCTGCAACTCAAGCTGGGCAGGTCTGGCACCTCTGGGCTTGTGTGGAGCGGAAGCTGTGTCTTGCAAGACAGACCACCAGTCCTTTCCTCACTCCCAGGCCCAGTCCATATATGCACAGACCCAGCCAGTGATTTTCCAAACCTGCTGATTTGCCTTTAATATGCTGATTTCCGGCTCGGCGCCTGTGGCTCAACGGGCTAAGGCGCCAGCCACGTACACCTAAGCTGGCGGGTTCAAATCCAGCCTGGGCCCGCCAAACAACAATGGTGGCTGCAACCAAAAAAAAAAAAATGGCCGGGCGTTGTGGTGGGCGCCTGTAGTCCCAGCTACTTGGGAGGCGGAGGCAGGAGACTCGCTTGAGCCCAGGAATTAGAGGTTGCTGTGAGCTGTGATGCCACAGCACTCTATCCAGGGTGACAGCTTGAG
>CAUYRH010008191.1:0-11729 GCA_963574655.1 Perodicticus potto
GCGGACAAGGCCCGTTATGAAAGAGAAATGAAAACCTATATCCCTCCTAAAGGGGAAACAAAAAAGAAGTTCAAGGATCCCAATGCACCCAAGAGGCCTCCTTTGGCCTTTTTCTTGTTCTGTTCTGAGTATCACCCAAAAATCAAAAGAGAACATCCCGGCCTGTCCATTGGCGATGGTGCAAAGAAGCTGGGAGAGATTTGGAATAACACTGCTGCGGATGACAAGCAGCCTGATGAAAAGAAGGCTGCAAAGCTGAAGGAAAAATAAGAAAAGGATATTGCTGCAGACCGAGCTAAAGGAAAGCCTGATGCAGTGAAAGAGGGAGTCATCAGGACTGAAAAAAGCAAGAAAAAGAAGGAAGAGGAAGAAGGCAAAGACGAAGAAGATGATGATGAAGAAGTTGGTTCTAGCACAGTTTTTTTTTCTTGTCTATAAAGCATTTAACCCCCCTGTACACAATTCACTCCTTTTAAAGAAAAAATTGAAATGTAAGACTGTGTAAGATTTGTTTTTAAACTGTACAGTATCTTTTTTTGTATAGTTAACACTCTACCGAATGTGTCTTTAGATAGTGCTATCCTGGTGATATTTTCAATAGCCACTAAATTTGCCTGGTGCAGTCTGGGGGTTGTAGATTGGCCTGGAAATTTAAAGCAGGTTCTGCTTGGTGCTCGGCACAGATTAGTTATATATGGGGACGGTACATCTTCAGTTGTCTCTGATGCAGCTTATACCACATAACTGTTGTTCTGTTAACCGAATACCACTCTGTAATTGCAAAAAAAAAAAAACGTTGCAGCTGTTTTGTTGACATTCTGAATACTTCTAAGTACATACAATTGTTTTTATTAGTAAAAAAAAATAAAAAATAAAAAGGTATATGGCTCAGCGCCTGTGGCTCAACAGGCTAAGGCGCTAGCCACATACACCTGAGCTGGCGGGTTCGAATCCAGCCCGGGCCCGCCAAACAACAATGTCGGCTGCAACCAAAAAATGGCCGGGCATTGTGGCGGCACCTGTAGTCCCAGCTACTTGGGAGGTGGAGGCAGGAGACTTGCTTGAGCCCAGGAATTGGAGGTTGCTGTGAGCTGTGAAGCTACAGCCTTTTTTTTGAGGCTCTGTCTCAAAAACAAAAAGTAAAATAAAATGGAAAGGTATAAAATGTGTGTAATATAGGACATAAGTAAGTTATCAAATAAAAAACATAATGATTAGGGTAGGCCAGCTGGATGCAAGAGCCAACTGAGAAAGTTCCCAATCATAAAAGTAGGAACAATTTGAGCAATAATAAAGGATTATTAGATTATAACCCAAAATTCAGAATAAATATCCATGAGTCCAAACTGATATAAATAAATAAGCAAATTGAATAAACAAATCAATGGGGAAGAAGAGATAAATCTCTAATATGGAATTCCAAAGCACTTCCGTAGATATTCAGCCATCAAGCAGGTGGAGCATAACTCCCGCTCTTCTAGTGTGGTCCGCATATGGTGACATTGTTCTAAAGACTGGTACAGAGAAGATAACTTCACTGTAGGGAAACATGACAGAAGCCCTCTGCTGAGGGCCTGAGGTTAACACCCACCACGAGAAGTCATGTAGACAGTAGGTGGTGAGTATGTCACTTTACCTCCGTGTTCTTCTTTCCCCAAACCCCAAACTCCAACACAATCACGAGAAGAACATCAGACAAATCCCAACTTGTGAGATCGTCTACAAAAAACCTAACCAGGTTTCCTCAAAACTGTCACGGTTATCAAAAACAAAGAAGGTGGGAGAAACTGCCACAGCTGTCAAGTTAACCCTTATGGCTTACTAATGCTCAATTGTGCTGGTCAATCCAGGAGGATTATTTTGTTGAGACTTATTTTATTCTTTGGTACTTGAAATACGTTCATTTTAAAAATAAAAAGATAAAAACGTAGTAGTAAAAATAAAAGGTTTTGTTCTATAAAATTCGGATTTAGTCCAAAGGCCACATGTGGCCCCAAAGTTACAAGTTCCTCACACTTGCGGAGAACTTAGACAGCCCTAGGCTCATGGTCAGCAAGAAAATGGTGACCTCTGGCCTATAACCATAAGGAAAAAATTCTGTCACCAGCAAGCTTGGAAGTGAACTCTGAGCTCCAGTAAGGAATGCAGCCCAACCAACAACCCAACCCTGATTTCAGGATGTGAGACTTTGACCATAGGACCTAACTAAACCATTCCTGGACACCTGACCCACAAAAACTGAGGCAATACGGCTTGGCGCCTGTGGCTCAACGGGCTAAGGCACCAGCCATGTACACCTGAGCTGGCGGGTTCAAATCCAGCCCAGGCCCGCCAAACACCAATGACGGCTGCAACCAAAAAATGGCCAGGCATTGTGGCGGGTGCCTGTAGTCTCAGCTACTTGGGAGGCGGAGGCAAGAGACTCGCTTGAGCCCAGGAATTGGAGGTTGCTGTGAGCTGTGATGCCTCAGCACTCTATCCAGGGTGACAGCTTGAGGCTCTGTCTCAAAAAAAAAACAAAAAACAAAAAACTGAGGCAATAAATGTATTTTTCTTTTAACCACCTACTCCGTTTAATTTGTTATAGAGCAAGAGAAAACTAATATAGATGAGTGTGGTGGCTCACACCCATAATCTCAGCATTTGGGAGGCCCAAGCAGGAGAATTGCTTGATGCCAAGAAGTCAAGATGAGCCTAGGCAACATACTGAGATGTTAATGCTACAAAAAACATTTTAAAAGTTAGCCAAGCATGGTGGCCCATGCTTGTAGTCTCAGCTACTCTAGAGGCTGACGTGGGAGGGTTGCTCGAGCCCAGGTGTTCGAGGTTGCAGAAAGCTGTAATGGTGATGCTGCACTCCAGCCTGGGAGACAGAGCAAGATCCTGTGTTTCTAAAAAATAAATTTAATTTAAAAAGTTAAAGAAAAACTTATGCATTAAGAAACTGAGCTCCACTTTCATATATCCTTAAGAACCTAGATGAGATGTGGAGGACCAGTTCATGCTGGAAGGGTGCATTAATTTAGCTGTCATCAAAAAAGGCCACAATCAAGAAATTTCAATTACATATACTTAAAAATGTACATTATTTTGTAAAAATTCAACCACTGTGTACTTAATAATTTGAAAAAAATGAAAACTATTTGTTAATTTTAAAGTTAACTAATCTTTTAAGATTTTGTTATGTCTGCTTTTTGTCACAAAGCATTTGAATATTTGGTTGCAGCATGAAAGTTCCCAGTTTCAGTGGATCCTCTAGATGGGTATCACCTATGACCTTAAGGGCTCTTGTTTTGGGTTAGGTGGGAGAATGTAGATTTGCAATACTAAGTGATTGAAAAGCAAGAAAGCATTTTCCAGGCATGTTGCCGAAGGCGTGGGTATTCTGCTGCATTATTTCATATTTCAATTGGATCTTTCTCAGCATCAAACAAAGACTTTAAAATGACACCGAGAGCTCAGTCAATTCCATCTATAGTTCTTAAGATGCCTTATAGGTATCAACTATAAGGGAGACTGAAAGGCTAATTTGAGTGGGGTGTCCGGATTCTCATGTCTGGGCCACAACTGCAACTTGCACTTTACCTAACAAACACAAACAAGTAACCTAATCATCTCTGCCCTCATATTATCTGAAATTTAAAAAAAGAAATATTTTTTAGAAGTCAGTGAACTTTCTTTTTCTTGTAGAGACAGAGTCTCACTTTATCGCCCTCAGTAGAGTGCCATGGAGTCACACAGCTCACAGCAACCTCCAACTCCTGGGCTTAGGAGATTCTCTTGCCTCAGCCTCCTGAGTAGCTGGGACTACAGGCACTCGCCACAAAGCCGGGCTATTTTTCTGTTTTGTCATTTGGCCGAGGCGGGGTTTGAACCTGCCACCTTTGGTATATGGGGTCGGCGCCCTACTTAATGAGCCACAGGCGCCACCCAGAAGTCAGTGAACTTTCATTGTATTCTCCCATTAATCAATCTCTAAGAGCCACATATTCTTCAAATGATTTTCATGTATCATCCTGCTTATCAATGACTTTTGCTAACTGGGAAAAATATTCTCTCAAAATTTTCTTTTGATGAAGAAGTAATTTGAAAAAAGATAGCTTTTTCAATGCTTATTTCAAATTGCTTATTTCAAATGCTTGAATTTTTTTTTTTTTTTGCCACATATCAAATGTAGACTTAGTTTTATCTTGAAAGGAAATATTCAAGTCATTTGATTTGACATGACACCACTCAGAAATGCTGCATTGCTACAGAAATCTTCTTTCAATAATTCACATTACTAATTCTGTTCTTCATTAAAGTTAACTATCTGTTCTTGCAGAGATAAAATTTTGGTTGACACCCTACCCTGTGATAGCCAATGTACTTTAGAATGAAATGGCAAATGCATACTGAATCCTCATCCTTCAACTTCAGCATGTTATGAAACTGATTACACTGAGTTGCATTTGCACAGATATAGTTAAGAATTCTTAACAACTTTTTGAAAAGTGTCACTTAAAGTAGTAGTTTAAGCAAAGAGATTTTGGGGATACAATACACAATGAAAAGAATGAGACCATCTCCATCCTTTAGTACTTCTTTTATCTGTGCAAAAAGCCCTGCATGTTTTCCTGTCATGAAACGAATGTAGACTCTCTACACTTACTCTCACTAAATTCACCAAACTCAGTCCAACTTCCAGACATTTATCTTGCAAGTTGTTGAAGATCTATATTCCCCATGTTCTGTTTGCAAGAGTACCCAAAGCAAGTAACTCTTTGTAGAAGAAAAAATCTTCTGTTATAACCAAAAGAAAGTATAAAATCTATTCTGAGTCAGTAGTATTATATGTTTTCCTTTTGAAGTATTGCATGAAGTCATTCTGTTGAGTTGAAGGCTAATTCACGCTACTAATCAGTTATGGTTCTCTTTGAAAGAGGCAGTTATTTGTACTTTGAAACATTAGCCAGTTCTAGGAATCCCGCAACTTTGACAAGACATTCTTCTATTTCTACATCACTGAACGACTTCATTTTTTTCCCCCAAGTGCATAAACTACTTTGTAAGTTGCTTCAAGGCATTATTTCCAGGTCTTATTGCTGCTTAAAAGAATCATCTTGGCTTTTGCTTTTCATCTTTAATTTCTGCAATATAACCTCTTAGGCCTCTCCCTCTAATTTGAAATATTTGTGGTCCTTATGACTGTTGTAACGTTGGTGAGCATTGAGTGGTTTTAATCTTGGTATTGCAGTATCACAAAGCAAGAAAATCATTTTATCGTTAGTAGAAACAAGATAGTATTGCAATTCCCAATCCTTATTAAAAATCTGTTTTCTTCGGCCAGCATTGTCTTGTTCTTCTTTGACATGATGGGCTGTTAAACAGGAGAAACTTAAAAATATTGTCAAGTTGTGCAACTATTCATAAATTCCCCTTCAAACAAAAACACAGTGCACCACTGTCAAAAGCTGGACACAGACTGGTGTACACGTCCCCTCAAACACTTACCAGCCAGCCTCAGTCTATAGCGCTGTCAGTCAGGGAAGCATCACATCAGGAGGGTTGCAGCTGTCAATTTAGCCTCGATGCCTGAATCACTGATATTCTAATTGTGCCAGTCACTCTGGGGGGATTATTTTGTTGAAACTTATTTTATTCTTCAGTATTTTAAAAATGTTCATTTTAAAAATAAAGTAAAAATGCAAAAGGTGAACAAAAACATGTGAATAAAAATGACAGGATTTGATAAAATTTGGATTCAGTCCAAAAGGCTGCAGTTAAGAACATAGAAGGCCATGTTTCCACACCCCTGACCTTGATGTGGCATGTTTTAGAAAAACAAACACTTTCTTCTGAATGGGGTCTACACTTTAGGAGTCAAAAAGCCTCAGTCCTATGCAATAGATTATTGGCAAAAGTTAAGTTTTTGAAAACATTCTATGAGCCATAGGGATATGTGCTCTCTGTAATAAGTAATGACACTCTTTCATCCAGTCCTCCAAGTGAAAGAACAATGACTTTCTTCTTTTTGTTTATTTTTATGAGCATGGATTACTTACTTAATAATATCTCTGAGCAGTTGGAATGAAAATTACATTAGAAAAGGAATCAGAGACCAATCATATTGAGATATTCCTTTGATAACCACTTTCTGGCTGAGTCAAGCCTCAAATGGCTCCCAGTTTTCATGAGAAGAAAGAAACTGCGCTGAAAACTAAAATAAGAGGTGGGTGAGAATTTTTTAGAGGCAGATTAGGGCAGGAAAGGGACAGAGAGGAAAAGAGAAAGAAAAACCAAGTGGTGACTAGAGACTGAAAGATTCCTGGGAGAAGAGATGGATCATGAGAATTTTCCAGGAGAAATTCTGAGTTTTTGTACATGCGTTCCCTTTTTGCGCCCCCCATAAATCTTCAAGAAAAAAAGCAAACGTTTTACTATGCTTGGCTCCACTGGATTTCCTGTGGGTGAATCCAGGTGAGCCTCTGGCTAAAATAGAGTCTGCTTATGAACGCAGACATGGTGAGCTGACGTCGGGATTTGTCTGAGGGTCTCAGATGGAAAAGGCCTTGAGTAAGATGTCTGTCTACTGAAGCTGGCCTGGCATTTTTACCATGTGTAACTCTGAAGATTATAATGGTTCTTAAAATCTATTGTCCTTCATTGTCTTTTATATCAGCCCTATTTTATGCAAGAAATAAGAAGTGAAGAACCCTTATTTGACCTTATGGACCCCTCGTAGTTTTCTGATGTTCACTGTGATGATAAAAGTGAAGAATCAGAAGTAAGAGAAATTACCAAGTGCTCACTCAGCACCTGAGGCTCTGAAGGCAAAGCCTACATTCAACAATTTTGGGGGGTTTTTAAAATTTATTTTTATTAAATCATAGCTGCATACATTAGTACAATCATGGGGTACAATGTGCTGGCTTCATATACAATCTGAAATATTCTCATCCAACTGTTCAACAAATTTTGCTTTTGATTTGAGTTGAGTTATTTTTCTCCCCTGCCTGCTCCATTCACTTCATTTCTGGAAAGTCCTCTCTGTTTCTGCGCATCTCCAAGTCCTGAACACACAATTACTTTCTTCTGTTTGACCAAAATAATAAAAATACCTTTAATTCTCAAGTTTTTCCTTGCCTTATTTGTAAAAATAAATATATAATTAAATAAAACATGATATGTGTAATCTTCTCTTTTTTTTTTTTTTGAGACAGAATCTCACTATGTCACCCTTCGTAGGAGTGCCATGGCATCACAGCTCACAGCAACCTCCAACTCCTGGGCTCAAGTGATTCTCCTACCTCCACCTCCCAAGTAGCTAGGACTATAGGTGCCCACCACAACGCCCAGCTATTTTTTGGTTGCAGCCGTCATTGTTGTTTGGCGGGCTGGGGCTGGATTCGAACCTGCCAGCTCAGGTGCATGTGGCTGGCACCTTAACCGCTTGAGCCACAAGCACAGAGCCGGTATGTACAATCTTAATTAGTAAACTTGTAATTGCTGTTTAAACAAACTATACTTTTAATATTATACAATAAATATTTTGTATTAGGTCTACCTTTGTACAAAACAGTGCCATATTATAAAGTCCATGTGTATATTCTTTTGAAATATATGTGGAATAATTTCAATTCTATTTACTTCTTTCTCCTTTTCTTTTAAAAGAGAGGAAAGTTTTTTTTATAATGTTTCAAATTTTCCAAAAATAGTGCCTTATATTCCCATTCTTCTCAATCTCACCCTGCTCTACCTTTATCTCTCCAAGTACCCACATAGTCTTCTGGAGATACATGGAGGAAATTTGGGCATAGCATCAGGCTGACAGCTGAGGAAAAGAAGTGGGAAGCTATAGATACCTGGTACTAGAGGACTATGTCAGGGACCATCATTGACTCCCAATGATAATAATCCTCTTTTAAATTAAGACTTCTATAATGTCCAGGTGTGTTGGTTCACACCTGTAATCAATCCTAGCACTCTTGGAGGCCGAGGACAGTGGATCACTTGAGCTCAGGAGTACGAGTCTCTATTAAAAATAGAAAAACTATGGGTGGTGCCTGTGGCTCAGTGGTAGGGCGCTGGCCCTATATATCAAGGGTGGCAGGTTCAAGCCCAGCCCCAGCCAAATTGCAACAAAAAATTGTCTGGGTGTTGTGGCAGATACTTGTAGTCCCAGCTACTTGGGAGGCTGAGGCAAGAGAATCGCCTAAGCCCAGGAGTTGGAGGTTGCTATGAGCTATGACACTATGGCACTCTACTGAAGCCAATAAAGTGAGACTCTGTCTCTACAAAGGAAAGAAAGAAAGGAAGGAAGGAAGGAAGGAAGGAAGGACAGAAAGAAAGAAAGAAAGAAAGAAAGAAAGAAAGAAAGAAAGAAAGAAAGAAAGAAAGAAAGAAAGAAAAGAAAGCTAGCCAGGCATTGAGCTGGGCACCTTTGGTCCCAGCTACTCCAGAGGCTGAGGAAGGAGGATTGCTTCAACCCAAGAGTTTGAAGCAAATAAAGTGAGACTCTGTCTCTACAAAGGAAAGAAAGAAAGAAAGGAAGGAAGGAAGGAAGGAAGGAAGGAGGGAGGGAGGGAGGGAGGGAAGGAAGGAAAGAAGGAAAGAAAGAAATAAAAAAAGAAAGAAAGAAAGAAAGAAAGAAAGAAAGAAAGAAAGAAAGAAAGAAAGAAAGAAAGAAAGAAAGAAAGAAAGAAAGAAAAGAAAAACTAGCCAGGCATTGAGCTGGGCGCCTTTGGTCCCAGCTACTCCAGAGGCTGAGGAAGGAGGACTGCTTCAACCCAAGAATTTGAGGTTGCTGTGATCTATGATGCCACTGCATTCTACTGAGGGTGACAAAGTGAGACTCCATCTCAAAAAAGAAAAGACCTCTATAATAATTTAGACCTATTGTAATTAGGCTTATCAAAAAGCCATCTGAATTTAAAACATAGTTTCAATTAGAAAATCAAGCCCTTCATTCAGGAGTAGTTATGAAAACTTAAGCTTATAAAATCTCCACTTAGGGGTAGTTGTAAATATTTCAGTTTATAGGTGAAAAATAAGTACAGAGTGACTAATGAACTGAACTGGGATTTATGCTTACAACTTTGTACTCTGTCCTCTTTGAAAATGTCTGACTTTTCATAAACATTTGCTAGTGCCCTCTGGTGACAACATGCATAAGGATGAACACACAAGCTGCAGGCCCCTCTTCTCAGCATGCTGCAGTATTCACATAAGAACAGAAGAGTTTTCGCCCTTTCTGTCCTGATCCCACTTAATGAGTCAATGTGAATTTATGTATTTTTCACTTTTCCATTTGTTTCTATCTCTCATAATTCCAAATATTGAATAATCAGCTTGGAAATTATTCAGTGATACCAGGAGTATCACCTTCTACATCTTTAGGTTTTTTTTTTTTTCAGTCTACTTCCAACTTTTTATTTCATTCATGAGGAGAGGAAAGAACAGGAGAGTCTGGATATTGCTCACTTATATCCCTGCTGTCTACCAAACACCCAGTGGACCTCCAGGAACCCTCACATGAATAAATAGTGTCTCTGTGAAAGGCATCCCTGCCCCAAACCCCAGAGTCCAGGCTGAGTCCTATCTAACAACAACTACAACATCAATAACAAAGAAAAGGCCTTAGATTCACTACACATGAGCTTAGACTATCGCTCTGATAAACATTATAAAGCATTTTTATTTATTTATCCTCCCCTAGGAATGACTCTTGTTTTAAAAATCAAAGGACCAAGGGCAGAGGCAAGATGGCCGACTGGAGCCAGCTTTCCACAGAGGCTCCCATCCAGAAGGAGAGTTAAAGGACAGAAGTTTAGCAAGAAAGCTGATGGTTCAGATCTGAGCCAAGAGAGAAGGTTGAAGAATGCACATCAACCCTGCTGAGGTGAGCTGCAACCCCAAGGATATAAACAAAAGTTACAAAATCCATCGCCAATGGATGGGAGTCCCCTCTCCCATGAGAACAGCTCACAGTGTACTCCATACAAACAAGCAAGCAGAGTTCAAATATCCTCCCATTTTATCCCATGGGAGAAACACTCTAAAAACTGGACCTCCTTCCCCTACTAGGGTGCCATGCCACTCTCCTGCCAGGCATAAAACTGCATAAAACTGTATATATTCTCTACCAGCACTCCCCTCCACCCTCACCCTGAGGTCTAGAAGCCTGTCCCCCATGGAATCCAAATTCTTGGGCATTTTCTCAAGGGGTGTGGACGGGACATGGGCTTTTGCTGATCTCTGCTTATTCTCCTGCATGGGAGAAAGGCAAGGACAGTCAACTGAGAGGGAACCATACAGGAGAGGCAGTGCCCTGAGGCACAGAGCAGTAGCTACATTGGTGGGAACAATAGGTCTCACACCCCTGGGAATATTTTGAAAAGATACTCCCAGTCTCTCTGGGCAACTAGAGGAAGCCAGGCATCTTCTCTGGTGGCAGCCACCGGCAGAACAGATCTGGGACAGAAACGCAGACCCGAAGAGTAAAGGGTATGCCTGAGGTGGTACCAGCCTGGGCAGAGTGCAGGACTACAATACACACATGCAGAGCAGACTCCCAGGATGGAGCTGATCCAGAGGACTGCTTCACTGAGCCTCAGAGGCACCTGGCCTTCAAGGGACCATAAATGATACAAAGGCAGACAGGCAGAGCCTGAAACTGACAGATAAGTTGAGTTCTGACGGTGTCCGCCCTAACACAAACTGCAGCTGAGACTGGGCAGTGGCACAGACAGGGCTCAGTTCCTCAAACAGCATCTTATATGCAGGGGAATATAGCCTGGACAGAATCACAAATTCTGGGAAGTTGTTCTGTTCTGTCAGCAACATCAATCAAGGGCAGGGCTGGAACTGAGTGAACCACCCCAGCCCCCATTAAGCACCCGAGGTTGTCAGGCCTCACGTCCCCCTGCAGGAGAGTGGCAGAGAGTGGTGGCCTGGCTGACAAGACATAGGTCTCCCTGTGACTCAGGCAGGCGCAAACCCCTAGAGCATCTGCTCATTGGAGGGAACTGGATCACAGCCCTGCAGGGTTGCCAGTGACTGGATTTCACAGAGGTGCAAGGTGAGGAAGGAGTCATAAACCTTCCCAGACTAATTTATTTGCTGGGTGGGTCCTTCTGACCTCGCGGAGCACCAGAGCAAGTCATACTTGAGCTGCCAGCAAACCCCTGCTATGTAGTTCTGACATTGAAGACAAAGCTGGAGACCTTTTGAACTCTCCCACCTGAGACCAGTGCTGACTGGGACAATTGATTTGGACCTCTTGAACTGGGCCAATCACCCAAGGACTATCCAAAGTGGTACCCTGGGTGTGTGGTTGTGGGAAGGTTTGATTTTCCTTTTCCAATTTTTGCCTGTGGGGGGTGGGGTGACATAATTGCTGGTATTTCTCCACAGCTGAGACTTCAACCCAGAGTAACTGATTCACTAGGGTAAGACAGAGACCATCAGAAAGTAAGACAGAGCCACTTAGCCCCACCATATCAAGAAGGTCCCCAGTTTCTCAGGCCATAGCACTGTACAGGTACTTGGTAAAGTGATCCCATTAATTAACAAGTTCTCTTTCATAATCTCATGAAGAAGCACGTCTGTGCCTTGTGAAGCCACTTTATCACCTTCAGGGATCCCTATAAGGAGAATATTGGTTTTCTTAGAATTATCCCAGAGCTCTTTGAGAGAATGATCCGTTTTTGCCCTTCATTTCTCTTCTTCTTTGAGAGTTTAGAAGCATC
>CAUYRH010008192.1:0-14548 GCA_963574655.1 Perodicticus potto
ATCTGGATACCCTTTATTTTCTTGTCTTGTCTAGTAGTATTGGCTAGAACTTCCAGCACTATATTGAATAGCAATAAAAATAGCGATAAAAATCCTCAAAGAAAGAACTGGAAAAACATTGGAAGATATTGGCCTGGGGAAGACTTTATGAAGAAGACTGCCATGGCAACAGCAACAACTGCAACAATAAACAGATGGGACTTACTTAAACTGAAAAGCTTCTGTACAGCCAAGGAGACAACAACCAAACCAAATAGACAACCTACCCAATGGGAAAGGATATTTGCACATTTTGAATCTGACAAAAGTTTAATATCCAGGATCTATACAGAACTTCAATTAATCTACAGGAAAAAACCCAACAATTCTATACATCAATGGAGGAAAGAGATGAATAGATTTTTCTCTAAAGATGACAGACAAATGGCCAGTGAACATTTGAGAAAATGCTCATCATCCCTCATTATTAGAAAAATGCAAATTAAAACCACCCTAAGATATCATCTAACTCCAGTGAGAATGGCCTATATCACAAAATCTCAAAATTGCAGATGCTGGTGTGGATGTGGAGAGAAAGGAACACTTTTACACTGCTGGTGGGACTGCAAACTAATACAACCTTTTTGGAAGGAAGTATGGAGAAAGCTCAAAGAACTCAACCTAGACCTCCTATTTGATCCTGCAATCCTATTACTGGGCATCTATCCAGAAGAAAAAAAACTTTTATTATAAAGACACTTGTACTAGGCTGTTTATTGCAGCCCAATTTACAATTGCTAAAATGTGGAAACAGCCTAAATGTCCTTCAACCAAGGAATGGATTAGTAAGCTATGGTATATGTATACCATGGAATATTACTCAGCCATCAAAAAAAATGGAGACTTTGCAGCGTTTGTACTAACTGGGATGGAGGTGGAACACATTATTCTTAGTGAAACATCACAGGAATGGAGAAGTATGAATCCTATGTATTCAACTTTTATATGAGGACAATAAATGACAATTAATGACACAGTGGGGCATGGGGGAAGGAGAGAGCAGACAGAGAAAAGGAGGGAGTGGTGAGGGAAAGAAAATAGTGACTAATTCTCACATAAATTGGATTCAATTTTGGCCAAAGTACATTACTTAAACATTAATTTTTAATTCAACTTGTCAGTATGTTGTTTAGGATACTGCATCCTCATGTATAAGTGAAATACGTTTGTAATTTCCCTTTATAACAATATACTTTCTCCAATTTCAATATCAGGTGTATCCAGATCAAGTAGAATGATTTTCAAGTATTTCTTCTTTTTCTATTGTCTGTAAGATTTGGCATGATCGGCTCGGTGCCTGTGGCTCAACGGGCTAAGGCACCAGCCACTTACAGCTGAGCTGGCGGGTTCAAATCCAGCCCGGAATCGCCAAACAACAGTGATGGCTGCAACCAAAAACATGGCCGGGCGTTGTGGCCGGCGCCTGTGGTCCCAGCTACTTGGGAGGTAGAGGCAAGAGACTTGCTGGAGCCCGGGAATTGGAGGTTGCTGTGAGCTGTGATGCCACAGCACTCTATCCAGGGTGACAGCTTGAGGCTGTGTCTCAAAAAAAAGAAAGAAAAAAAAAGATTTGGCATGATCTGTTTTTTGAAACTATCTTTTACTTTTATTTATATTAGTTGTCTATTTTTTGAGACTTTGGAAAAAAAATAAGAAGTTAACTGATGACTCCATACTGAGCCTCAGAGTCAAAGCATTCTATAATAGATATACTCTTATTTGACAATGTGAATGTTACTTTCTTTGCATCATTATTATTATTAATGTTGCTTAATATTTCAATGCAGTAATTGTCTTGATTTCTTTTCTGAATGTATTTATCTTCGTTCATTCTTTAAGAGGTTTTTGTTTCTAGTCTTTATCTTAAACATTGTTATTGTTATTAAATTTTAAGCCTTTTTAATTCTGTGAAGGCAAAAAGTGGAAACCTAATAAACACATGTATATGTAAAGATAAAAAAAACTTTTTAAAAATGCAAAAAGAAAGAAAGATGGAGACTTTACCTCTTACATGTTTACATGGATGAAGCTGAAACATAACTCTTCTTAGCAAAATAGCTCAAGAATGTAAGAAAAAGTATCCAATGTACTCAGTCTTACTATGAAACCAATTTATAGCTTAAGAAGAAAGTGAAAGGGGAGAGGGTGGGGAAAGGAGGGGGAAGATGGGTGGAGGGAGGGTGACTGGTGGGACCACACCTATGGTGCATCTTACAAGGGTACTTGTGAAATTTACTAGGTGTAGAATATAAATGTCTTGACACAATAACTAAGAAAATGTTGTGATGGCTATGTTAACCAGTTTGATGAAAACATTTCAAATTGTGTATAAAACCAGCACATTGTACCCCATGATTGCATTAATGTACACAGCTATGATTTAATAAAAAAAAAAGAATGCCTTAAGAGGGCTCGGCACCTGTAGGTCAGTGGCTAGGGCGCCAGTCACATACACCAGAACTGGTGGGTTGGAGTCCAGCCTGGGCCTGCCAAACGACGACAACTACAACCAAAAAAATACAAAATAGCTGGGCGTTGTGGCAGGCGCCTATAGTCCCAGCTACTTGGGAGGCTGAGGCAAGAGAATCGCTTGAGCCCAAGAGTTTGAGGTTGTTGTAAGCTGTGATGCCACAGCACTCCACCGAGAGCAACATGGTGAGACTTTGTTCCAAAAAAAAGAATGCCTTAAGAGGCAGTACCTGGGCGGCACATATGGCTCAGTGGGTAAGGTGCTGGCCCCATATACCAAGGATGGTGGGTTCAAACCTAACCCCAGCCAAACTGCAACAAAAAATAGCTAGGCGTTGTGGAAGGCGCCTGTAGTCCCAGCTACTCGGGAGGCTGAGGCAAGAGAGTTGCCTAAGCCCAGGAGTTGGAGGTTGCTGTGAGCTGTGAGATGCCACGGCACTCTACCGGGGGCGATAGAGTAAGACTGTCCCTACAAAAAAAAAAAAGTATAAACTATTTGGCTTTGATACATTTTCTATTTTCAGTCTTTTTATTTATTTCTGTTCTTTTCTTTATGATTTGTTTCCTGCTATCTTTGGGTTTATTTTTCCATTTTCCTAGGCTCTTTAGGTAAAAGCTTATGGCATTGTTTTGAGTGTTTTCTGTTTTTGTTTTTGTTTTTTTTTAACATAAGCATTAGTGCTATAAATTTTCTTCTATGCTCTACTTTAGTCATATACCACCTATTTTGATAAGTTACAATTTTATTTTAATGCAGTAAAATAAATTTTCATTTACATGGATCACTTAAAAAAAATAAATAAATAAAAATAAAAAGAGGCGGTGCCTGTACTCAGTGAGTAGGGCGCTGGCCACATACATCGAGGCTGGCGGGTTCAAGCCTGGCCTGGGCTGGGCCTGCTAAACAACAATGACAACTACAACCACCGAATAGCCAGAAACTGTGGCAGACATCTGTAGTCCCAGCTACTTGGGAGGCTGAGGCAAGAGAATCGCTTAAACCCAAGACTCTGAGGTTGTTGTGAGCTGTGACGACACAGCATTCTACCAAGGGCAGCATAATGAGACTCTGCCTCAAAAAAAAAAAAGAAAAGAATGCCTTAAGAGGCTGGGTGTGGGGGCTCATGTCTGCAATTCTAGCACTCTAGGAGGCCAAGGCAGGAGGATAACTTGAGCTCAGGAGTTGGAGGCCAGCCTGAGCAAGAACGAGACACCATCTCTGCTAAAAATACCCAGGCATCAAGCTCCAGCTACTTGGGAGGCTGAGGCAAGAAGACTGTCTCAGCCCAAGAGTCTGAGGTTGCTGTGAGCTATGCTGTGATGATGCCACACCACTCTACTCAGGGTGATGGAGTGAGACTACCAAAAAAAAGACTGCCTTGGGCAGCACCTGTAGCTCAGTGGGTAGGGTGCCGGCCCCATACACCGAGGGTGGCGGTTCGAACCTAGTCCCGGCCAAACTGCAACAAAAAAGAGCTGGGTGTTGTGGCGGGCGCCTGTAGTCCCAGCTACTTGGGATGCTGAGGCAAGAGAATTGCCTAAGCCCAGAAGTTGGAGGTTGCTGTGAGCTGTGATGCCACAGCACTCTACTGAGGGTGACAATCTGAGACTCTGTCTCTAAAAAAAAAAAAAAAAAAAAAAGAATTAAGAGTCCATTGTGAGAAAATAAACATTTGTTCTTTAAAAAAAAAAAGAATTAGATTCCAGGTGAAAACAGAAGAGGGGAAAGCATTCCACAGATTAAAGGTATAAACTGAGTGTCAGCAAAGGCTTGAAAGAGTTAGCAAGGGGAAGAAGATAAGACACACAGGGTGGTCTGTGAGCATAATGAGCCTAAGAAAAGAAGAACAGAGAATACAAAACACACGGCTCAGCGTTCAGTCCGTGATCCAAAGCAGCAGAGTCATCTTCCTTGAGCAATAACTGCCAACATTACTAAGCATAATGAATAAGCACCTTACATAATTTACCTTTTTAGCTCTTTGACACAGACTTTGTGAGCCTGCTCTGGCATGCTGGATGTCCGTATTTTCTTCTCTAGCATGACGATGTCATCATTATCTTCATCTTCATCCTCATCTTCTAAAGTGCCTGGGATGTGTGTAACTCTCCTAATAGGGCGTATTGCTATAACCTGAGATAGAAAGAGTAAAACCATATGCCAAAGTAACTGGAAACGAGGTACCTGTGTGAAGTTATAACTGTTATAAATTGGTGCCTAACAGCACAAACATTTTTATGGCGACAGTCTATACACCTTGAAGAACTAAAGTTCAGAATGATAATGTATTTAACCTGCATACCCTGTTCTGTCGTCAAGACTCCCCTACTCTGTCTTATACAGAGAGAGACTGAGACTGACAGCTTCCTGTCTGGACAAGGTGCAGGTGAGCAACACAGTGAGTGACACCTGAGCAGACATCATGCCCGACACAGGTGCACAGGGCCGCAGAGCTTCCTGAGGAGACCAACATAAGGTAGAGGGTGATTCTCTGATACATGCTTATAATATTGCATGAGAAAATAAAAATCAAGGAACTAGTTACAAGAAGTAATTAAAACATGTAGGAATTACCTTTCTTTGAGGTACTACTACAGTCACTTTTTTTTTTCTTTTTTTGAGGGGAGACAGTCTCACTTTGTCAAACCTGGTAGGGTGCCATGGCGTCATAGCTCACAGCAACCTCCAACTCTTGGGCTCAAGCAATTCTCTTGTCTCAGCCTCCCAAGTACCTGGGATTATAGGAGTCTGCCACAACGCCTGGCTATTTTTTTTAGAGACCAGGTCTTGCTCTGGCTCAGGCAATCTACCCACCTCGGCCTCCCAGAGTGCTAGGATTACAGGTGTGAGCCACTGTGCCCAGACCCTACCACTATTTTCTTTGATACTTATTACTCATTACCATTTGGAGACTGAATAAATTCCATTTTTCCTACATTATAAAAGTTCTCCCCAGCATGTTCAACGTTTCTACCTTTGGCTCTATTCTCTGTCTTCAATACATGAAGTCTTCTCCCTTTCACAGTATTTTCTCTTACTAAGTTCCTCCCAGTCAACTACCACACTATTCACTTCTCTTGTGGGAGTCTGCTTCTCTGACAAGTGGCTGTCATCACCACTTCCCCTTCCTCATCCATTACTTCAGTAAGCCTCTGTCCTCACCGGCGGAAATCACGTCTGTCTGCTCTAACAGCCATCTCCTGTGCCACATCAGAAACCTTCATCTGTGTTTTCCATCATTGCTCCACCATATATTCTAACTACCTTTTGTGCTCTTTGAAATTCATGAATCAACTCTGATCACTACTGAAGCAAAATAATCCACTGATGTTTAATTTACAAGCCTTCGGAATTTATTTTTCTAACCTGAGCGGTTATCTATTTAATGCATTCAAATATAAAAAATTTGAAACATAAAGCAGTAAAAAAATTATAATTTTATAAAAATAAATATGGGCTCGGTGCCTGGGGCTCAACGGGCTAAGGCGCCAGCCACGTACACCTGAGCTGGCGGGTTTGAATCCAGCCCGGGCCCGCCAGACAACAATGACGGCTGCAACCAAAATATGGCCGGGCGTTGTGGTGGGCGTCTGTAGTCCCAGCTACTTGGGAGGTGGAGGCAAGAGACTCGCTTGAGCCAGGAATTGGAGGTTGCTGTGAGCTGTGATGCCACAGCACTCTATCCAGGGTGACGGCTTGAGGCTCTGTCTCAAAAAAAAGATATTTTAAAGGATAAAAAACTGAAAGTATTTTTTTAAAGTGAGATTTTAAAAAGCATACCAATGATTTCACTATTGAGGCAAAAGAATTTTTATTTATTTATTTATTTTTTGAGACAGAGTCTCACTATGCCACCCTGGGTAGAGCATCACAACTCACAACAACCTCAAACTCTTGGGCTTAAGCAATTCTCTTGCCTCAGCCTCCCAAGTAGCTGGGACTACAGGAGTCCGCCACAACGCCTGGCTGTTTTGTTGGGGTTTTTTTTGTTATTGTTGTCATTGTTGTTTAGCAGGCCCTGGCTGGGTTCAAACCTACCAGGCCCGGTGCGTGCATATGGCCAGTGCCCTAACCACTGAGCTACAGGCACCAAGCCACAAAAGCATTTTTAACGCACTTTTTTTATAGTGACTGCAAAAATAGTACTTTTCTACTCTTAGTCAGAGATGACAAAGAGACGGTTTTAGGCTAACTCCCAATATTATCCTCTGATTTCTACATTCTTAAATACCTCCTTCTTGTTTGAACATTTTCTGATGCTCTTCTGAACAACTTTCTTTTTGGTGACAGTGCCCTGCACTGACAGTGAGCTGCAGCTTCCTGTGGCTCCACTGCAGCGTGTACACGGGTTTGTCTTTCTGCACAGGACGATCCCTGAGCACTGACCAATGCACGTCACAGATGCCCCTCACCTGTGTCCGTGTGGAACAGCGACTGTCCCTGAACCACATCCCAGCACGATGAGTGCTACTCCTCTCTCTGTCCTTGGCCGACCTCCCTGCCTCCTCTCTTGACCCACTGGGAAAGAGCCCTTCCCTTCTGCTCGTCTATTTCCTTTGGTTGAACAAACACTGCTGTGCTGATGACCTTCAGGTCACAAATTATCCTCAACCCTCACTTCGGAGTTCCAGATCAGAGGACTGCAATTTTCACATCTTGTTCACCTCAAACATCTCTTCTTGATCCTAACTCCACCCAGAGAAAACTAACAGCTCAAGGTGACCTTCAAACAGACCCCGGCATGTACATAGATGCAATATATGATGATGGGGAGGGAAGGATCATTTAATTAATGGAGTTGAGTCAAATCAAAAGCTATTTGAGGGAATAATACCACTAGGGTCTTCACCTTATTAACAGGAGAAAATAAATAACATACGAGTTTAAAAAGTTAAATACTTTTAAAAAAATCAACTAAAGGAAAACCAAAACAAAAGGGGGTAATTATCAAACCACTGGAGGTTAGAAGACAGGAAAAGACTGAGAGTCTGACTAAATGAAAATCTAAACGTTTTTAAGTTGCGCAAAAAAGTCAGCCAAATTAAGGCTCAACACAAAGTCCTTCTAGGAAATAATTTTGTATTAGGTTCTTAATACTATACACAGTAAAAAAAAAAATTACACTCAAAAATAATCGTCTTAGTTATTTACTTGTTTTTAAAGTACGCAAAACATTGGAAACACCAGAAAATGTTTGAAAAAGGGAAATGGCACATAAATTATCCCTTGGAAGATAACCAAAACAACCAAGACAAATGCCTTAAAAAACAATCCAGGCCAGGTGCGTGGCTCACACCTATAATCCTGGTACTCTAGGAGGCTGAGGCAGGTGGATCCCTGGAACTCCAGAGTTCCAGACCAGCCGAGCAAGAGGTGAGACCCGTCTCTACTAAAAATAGAAAAATTAGCCAGGTGTTGTGGTCTCTATGGTCCCAGCTACTTGGGAGCTGAGGCAAGAGGATCACTTCAGCTCAAAAGTTTGAGGTTGCTGTGAGCAGTGATGCCCCAGCACTCTATCCAGGGCGACAGAGTGAGAGTCTGTCTCAAATAAAATAAAATACAATAAAAATATGGCTCAGTGCCCATAGCAGAGTAGTTACAACCCCAGCCACACGCACCTAGAACGGTGGGTTCAAACCCAGCCCAGGCCAGCTAAACAACAATGACAACAGCAACAAAAAAATAGCCGGGCATTGTGGCAGGCGTCTGTACTCCCAGCCACTTGGGAGGCTGAGGTAAGAGAATCACTTAAACCAAAGAGTTTGAGGTTGCTGTGAGTTGAGATGCCACGGCCCTCTACTAAGGGCGACATAGTGAGACCCTGTCTCTAAAAAAAGAACAAATAGGCTCGGGCACCTGTGGCTCAGGCTGTTAAGGTGCCAGCCACATACACCTGGCGGGTTCGAATCCAGCTGGGGCCCGCCAAACGATGACGGTTGTAACCAAAAAATGGCCGGGCGTTGTGGCGGGCACCTGTAGTCCCAGCTACTTGGGAGGCAGAGGCAGGAGACTCGCTTGAGCCCAGGAGTTGGAGGTTGCTATTAGCTGTGATGCTACAGCACTCTACACAGGGCGACAACTTAAGGCTCTGTCTCAAAAAAACAAAGGGCAGGGGCAGCGCCTCTGGCTCAGTGGTTAGGGTGCCGGCCCAATATACCAAAGGTGAAGGGTTCAAACCCAGGCACGAATGAACTGCAACCAAAAAATAGCCGGGCGTTGTGGCAGGTGCCTGTAGTCCCACCTACTTGGGAGGCTGACGCAAGAGAATCGCTTGAGCCCAGGAGTTGGAGGTTGCTGTGAGCTGTGATGCTAGAGCACTCTACTGAGGGTGAGAGCTTGAGGCTCTGTCTCAAAATAAATAAATAAATAAATAATAAAAAACAATAAAATAAAAATACTCAGGCATGGAAAACACACCTGCGTTTTATCAGCGACTTCAGCCACAAAAAATGGACTTCTTTGTTCCTTTTTTATTCCCCTCAATTCTTTTTTTATTTTTCTAGCTACAGAACATCAAACCTGAAGTAGATTAAAAGAAACATTTACCCGCTTCTCATCATCCTGCTTGGGTTTTCTGGTTTTCTGGAGCAACTTTAGGCCTTCGATTTGTCTGACAAGCAGTGGTATAGTCATCTTGAACCGCTCCTCCAGGCTCACAGCATCTAAAATCTAAAGACATGTGTGTCAACTCACAGACTCCCGCAGAAACACACTCCAAAGGCAGGCAGGCAGCCAGAGCTATAGCCTAAGTATTGCTAAGCAAAAAAGAAAACAACAATTACTACCTATTTACAGCCATAGTATGGCTCACACAACCAAACTACCTATATTAAATCAGCAAAGTTCTTTGAAATATCAGAATTATAAAAAAGACATAGAAAAAAGGATCTTCAGGCTTGGTGCCTGTAGCTCAGTGGTTGGGGCACTGGCCACATGCACTGGGGCTGGTGGGTTTGCACCTGGCCTAGGCCTGCTAAACAATAATGACAACAATAACAAAACAATAGCCAGGCATTGTGGTGGGCACCTGTAGTCCCAGCTGCTTGGGAGGCTGAGGGCAGAATCACTTGGGCCCAAGAGTTTGAGGTTGCTGTGAGCTGTGATGCCATGACAGTCTACCAAGGGTAATATTGTGAGACTCTGTCTCAGAAAAAAAAAAACAAAAAAAAAGATCTTCGATTTACATGTATAAATGAAGCCAATCTTGTGTTTCAAGATCAAAATCCACACACACAGTTTCAGTTTTTGAAAAATTAAGTTCCTTCTGGGAATTATTCTCTTAAAGACCAGAACTTGTCTACATGTTAGGACTAAACAAATTCTAGGTTCAAAAGAGGGAATCTTTACACACAAACAAATAGAAACAATCAACCAACCCTGCTAAGGGACTGTCAGAGTAACTGCTGCTCTCCTTCCCTCAGTAAAACACACCTGCTGACGCCTCCACTAGGGACTCCCACACACCTGCACACGCTGACCCGATTCTTGTATCCATAACCAACCTATTAGTCTTAGTTATATTTGCTATTTTAATTGCTGGATTTATGTATTACTGATAAGAAAAGAGTTGTTTCAATGAAAATTAACAAATGTTCTAGGAAGATTTAATAAAAAAAAAGACTCTTTAAAAATTTATTAAAAATAGGCTCGGCGCCTGTGGCTCAACGGGCTAAGGCGCCAGCCACGTATAACTGAGCTGGCGGGTTCGAATCCAGCCCGGCCCGCCAAACAACAATGATGGCTGCAACCAAAAAAATGGCCTGGCTTGTGGCAGGCGCCTATAGTCCCAGCTACTTGGGAGATGGAGGCAGGAGACTCGCTTGAGCCCAGGAATTGGAGGTTGCTGTGAGCTGTGATGCCATAGCACTCTATCCAGGGTGACAGCTTGAGGCTCTGTCTCATAACAAAAAAAAAAAAAAATTTATTAAAAATAAGTGTATGAGGAAACAAAGTTTTATAGTTTGGGGATTAAGTCAGGAAAATCTAGCATTCTATACCCGGATTATCTTTCAAGTGTCTTTAAAACTCATTTCACTTTAAAGAAATAGAAACTGAAAATCATAAATAATATACCACAGGTGAGATGTATATAAGAAACATCATGAACTTTCTAAGAAAGCAAAGCGGGTTATACACAAGAGAAAGGCTACAGGGGCGGGCACAGTGGCTTACACCTATAATCTCAGCACTCTAGGAGGCCGAGGCAGGTGGATTGCCTGAGCTCAGGAATTCTAGACACGCCTGAGCAAGAGCAAGACCCCGTCTCTAAAAAATATAGCCGGGGGTTGTAGTGGGCGCCTGTAGTCCCAGCTACTCTGGGAGGCTGAGGCAAGAGAATTACTTAAACCCAAGAGTTTGAGGTTGCTGTGAGCTGTAACACCACAGCAGTCTACCAAGAGTGACAAAGTAAGACTCTGTCAGGCGGCGCCTGTGACTCAGGGGGTAGGGTGCCGGCCCCATATACCAAGGGTGGCGGGTTCAAACCCAGACCATCCAAACTCAAACAAAAAATAGCTGGGCTGGGTGGCACCTGTGGCTCAAAGGAGTAAGGCACCGGCCCCATATGCCGGAGGTGGTAGGTTCAAACCCAGCCCCAGCCAAAAACTGCAAAAAAAACCCCAAAACAGCCAGACGTTGTTGCAGGCGCCTTTAGTCCCAGCTTCTACGGAGGCTGAGGCAAGAGAATTTCCTAAGCCCAGGAGATGGAGGTTGTTGTAAGCTGTGTGATGCCACGGCACTCTACCGAAGGTGATAAAGTAAGACTCTGTCTCTACGAGAGAAAAAAAAAAAATGAGACTCTACCTCAAAAAAAGAAAAGGGCCATGGTTCCACATGTTTCCAAAATCTTAAGGCAAAGTATGTTTACACATTTAAATATTTACCTTTTCATGATTCTTTGCTTAAACTTTTACCATAAATTGAATAATTACTAGTATTGATGGCATAAATATAAAAAAGCTGCTATTATAAACAAAAATGTAAAACACTTACTTTTGAACATCAACTTAAGTATACAAATATTTTCACTATTCCTTCGAGTCTCCACTATCTTTTTTCTTGAAGGTCAGTTTGACTATCCCCTATATACAGCTAAATACAAAATGACGAAGCAACGTGGCATTCGGGAAAGGAACACCGTACCTGGAGCTTCTCTTTGTTGCTTGTTCGGATAATTGATGTCAAAATGTCTGGCAAAGCTTCCCTTGGAAGACTATCTAAAAGACGTCTCAACTTAGCAACTGCAGGGACAGACATATCCAACATTTCAACCAACTAGAAGGAAAAACAAGAGTCTTTTTAATGAAATCTGGCATTATTTGTGAATTAAAGAGATCAGATTTCCCAACAGGTTTAATGTTTGGGTCTCAGTCTTTTTTTTGAAAGGTCATTAATACAGTCCAGGCATTTTTTTACAGGCCTCAGAGAAGTACTTTCAAAATAACAATCAGAATGAAAAGCAAAAATAGTACACAAGTGGTTAATACTGATGTTTATAAAAGGCTTTGTGAATTTGTGCTATTTTAATTTTCCTTTGAAAAAAATTCAGATGTATAGAAAACTTGCAAGAATAGTACAACAAACTCTCATGTGTCCTTCTCCTACTCAATTCCCCAACTGAATTCCCCAGCGTTGCCACCTCTTGTTCCCCCTCCACACTCACGTTACTATTGCTCAACACTGGGAAGTAAGCTGCCAACATCATGACCCTTGTTTTAAACAAGGACATTCTTTTACATAATCATAATATAATTGTTAGATGCTGAAAATTTAACATAATTGATGCTGTTACGATAGCCAATCAGAAGCTGAAATGCTGAGTATTAGTTCGACATTTGGATAAACTAGAATCTGAGCCCTGACTGTGAATGGGGCTACTGACAGAGACCCCCCTTTTCTTCCTAGCACAGGGTTGGACTGCTCTTTCTGAACTTGTAATGCAGGTGTGGCTGTGAGTCTTACACTGATACGTGAGGCACATAGAAAGGGACAGTCCCCTCTGGGTAGGAGGACTGAAAGCCGCTGGGAGAGCTGCCCCGTCTCTGCTTCCCGTCTCAGTGATGCATGGTAAGGAAGCACTGGGTCGTCTCGAGAAGAATCCCTATCCCACTGGATCCCAGTGTGCCTCTAATAAGAGACACACCACCACACAGGACATCAGGTACAAAGTATGAGCAAGAAATACACCTTTGTGGCTCAGTGCCCATAGCACAGTGGTTACGGCGCCAGCCACATACGGTGAGGCTGGCGTGTTCAAACCCAGCCCAGGCCAGCTAAGCAACAATGACAACTGCAACAAAAAATAACTGGGCGTTGTGGCGGGCGCCTGTAGTCCCAGCTGCTTGGGAGGCTGAGGCAAGGGAATTGCTTAAGCCCAAGAGTTTGAGTTTGCTGTCAGCTGTGATGCCACGGCACTCTGAGGGCGACATAGTGAGACTCTGTCTCAAAAAAAAAAAGAAAAAGAAAAAGAAATAAACCTTTGTTATGTCATTGGGATTTCAGAGTAGCTAACACAGCCAAACTTAGTTCACACTAATTCACAAATGATACACCAAATACTCATTTAGTCAACTCAAAATTTTATGTTAGTGATAATCAAACCACTCAAACAAGAATATAATTTAGGGGTGGTGCCCTTAGCTCAGTGAGTAGGATGCTGGCCACATACACTGAGGGTAACGATTCAAATCCGGCATGGGCCGGCTAAAAAACAATAAAAACAAAAATAACCGGGCATTGTGGTGGGCACCTGTAGTCCCAGCTACTCAGAAGGCTGAGACAAGAGAATCGCTTAAGCCCAAGAGTTTGAAGTTGCTGTGAGCTCTGACGCCACAGCACTCTACCAAGGGTGACAGAGTGAGACTATGTCTCAAAAAAAAAAACAAACACACACATATACATATATATAAAATTTAGGAATCTATCCATTACACCTAGAATCAAGGGAATTAATAATTATGATGAATCAAATAAGTAGATAATAAAATTTGAACACTCCTTCTCCTAGGAACTCATCCTACAACATTCTCCAAACATTTATTGAGTACACCAAAAACAATACATTGCTCAGCACAGGATGGCTAAAGCCATAGATAGAGATGAGTTTGGTAGGGAAGATTACCCATACATTTCACAGTACATAAGCACTATAGTAAATGGCATGTGCCTATGAAGGCACAGAAAGGAAGCCTCAGCCTACATGAGCTGGCAAAGTATGAACTGAATTTAAAAACTCAGAAAAGGACAAACACTCCCAGAAAAGAACAGAAGGTGGAATCACAGCGTAAGAAAAAACAAGATGACGGGCGGCACCTGTGGCTCAGTGGATAGGGCGCTGGCTCCATACACCAAGGGTGGCAGGTTCAAACCCAGCCTTGGCCAAACTGCAACAAAAAAATAGCTGGGTGTGGCTCTCTGGTCCTCCTGTTCGTCAGACAGCCGCTTCTTCTAGTGCAGCGCCAGCCGCATCCCTGAGGCACTATGGTGAAAGCGAAGGTCGGAATAAACAGATTTGGTCATATTGGGCGCCTGGTCGTCAGGGCTGCTTTTAACTCTGGCAAAGCGGATATTGTCGCCATCAACGACCCCTTCATTGACCTCAACTACATGGTCTACATGTTCCAGTATGATCCCACCCATGGGAAATTCCACGGCACAGTCAAGGCTGAGAACGGGAAGCTTGTCATCAATGGAAATCCCCTAACCATCTTCCGGGAGCGAGATCCCTCCAAAATCAAATGGGGTGAGGCAGGCGCTGAGTATGTTGTGGAGTCCACTGGCGTCTTCACCACTATGGAGAAGGCTGGGGCTCACCTACAGGGGGGTGCCAAAAGGGCCATCATCTCTGCCCCTTCTGCTCATGCTCCCATGTTTGTGATGGGTGTGAACCACGAGAAGTACGAAAACAGCCTCAGCATTGTCAGCAATGCCTCCTGCACTACCAACTGCTTAGCCCCCTTGGCTAAGGTCATCCATGACAACTTCGGCATTGTGGAGGGACTCATGACCACAGTCCATGCCATCACTGCCACCCAGAAGACT
>CAUYRH010008196.1:0-13179 GCA_963574655.1 Perodicticus potto
TCATTAGGGAAAATGAAGACTTCCTTAAGATTTCCAAATTTAGCCTGTAGTCCCAGCTACTCGGGAGGCTGAGGCAAGAGAATCGCCTAAGCCCAGGAGTTGGAGGTTGCTGTGAGCTGTGTGATGCCACAGCACTCTACCGAGGGTGATAAAGTGAGACTCTGTCTCCATAAAATAAATAAGTAAAATAAAGCAAATAGACAACCTTAAAAAAAAAAGATTTCCAAATTTAGGTCACTTTATATAGTGGTCAATGGAACAATACAACAAGAGGACATTTCAATTCTAAATATTTATGCACCCAACTTAAATGCACCCAGATTTGTGAAACAGACCTCAACGGGTGTGAGCAATATGATATCCCATAACACCATAATAGCTGGGGACTTTAACACTCTCTGTAAGAACTGTACACATTCTCTAAACAGACACTAAAAGCCACAAAGAACTTGTATCTAAAATATATAAAGAATTCTCTGATTGCAACAGTAGAAAATCCAATTAGAAATGGACAAAAAATATGAAGAGACATTTCACCAAGGAGAGATGACAAATGACACATTAAAAGATGTCAAATATCATTAGCCATTAGAAATAAAAAATTAAAACCATGAGACATCCTTTATACCTATTTGAATGGCTTAAATTAAAAAAATCCTTATACCAAATGCTGGTAAAGATGCAGAGAAACAGGATTCCTTCATACATTGCTGGTAAAATGGTATAGCCAATCTAGAGAAAGTTTGGCAACTTCCTACAAAACTGCATATATATATATATCCACAATACATCTATTACAAATTCTGGAAATTTTACAATATTACAGTACTATTATGGAACATACAGTTGGCATTCAAATTTCACCCATTGTCCCAACTAAGGAACCTTGAGTTTGAAACCAGGTGCTGCCATTTATGCCTCCTTGGGTAAGTCAACTGATCACTGATCTCTAGAATGTCTCTCGTTTTTGCTTTGTTTTGTAAAATAGGAATAGAAAGGCCCTACCTCATAGTGTCATTGTAAAGATTAAAACAATGCCTAATAGCACTCAGTTTCAGCATTTCAATCTACTTTTATTTCTTTTCTCCTAAAGATTGGAAAAGGCTAGTCACACTACTTCTTTCAGCTTTTGTAAATGTCTTAGCTATTCTTTATCTTTGTGTTATAGTTACAAAGGTATCTAAAAACAAATACAGCTTTAAAGGTAACTTGTGTGCATTATAAAAACCATTTGTTTCTGCTGGTTAAGAATGTATGGGTCCACAGGAAGGAAATTGCCTTAAAAAAGACATTTATTGGAAAGACCATCTATCCTGCATTGAATTTGCTCTTGCAAGTTTGTAAGAAATTATTTGAGTGTTCTTGCATAGTTCTCTTTGGGGGCTCTGTGTTTTGTTAATGTAGGTTTCTGTCACCTTCGCCAGTATGCATAGTTGATATGTAAGAGAATGTCCTTGTTTGTAGGAGATATTAGGTCATGATATCTGCAACTTTTGCAGAGTAATGGTTACACTAAAATGAAAGACACACACATGCAGAGATAAACAAATGTGATAAAATTTAATACGTGGAGACAATAGATCAGAGGTTCTCAACCTTCTTAATGCTGCAATGTATTTTCACTGTTAAAAAGGGGTTGCAACCCACAGGTTGAGAACCGCTGCAGTAGATGAAGAGTGCAGGCAAACCTCAGAGACATTGTGGGTTCATTTTCAGGCTATGACAGTAAAGTGAATATCAAAGTAAGTAAGCCACACAAATATTTTGGTTTCTCAGTGCATATAAAATTTATGTTTACACTATACTTTATGCCACAGCATTGTGTGTAAAAAGCAGTGTACATACCTTAACTTAAAAATACTTTATTCTAGGCTGAGGAAGAGTGAGACCCCATCTCTAGCAAAAATAGAAAAATTAGCCAGGCGTGGTGGTGCATGCCTGTAGTCCCAGCTACTCAGGAAGCTGAGGCAGGAGGATGGCTTGAGCCCGAGAGTTTAAGGTTGCTGTGAGCTGTGATAATGCCACTACACCTACCCCCCAAAATCATTTTATTGCTAAAATTACTAACAATCATCTGCGTCTTCAGTAAGTCTTAATCATTTTGGTAGTGGAAAATCTTGCTTTAATACTGATTGCTGACTGATGGGGATGGTGGTTGTCGAAGGTTTAGGTGGCTATGGCAGTTTTTTAAATAATAGGACAGTGAAGTTATCTGTATTGATTGACTAACTTGCATGAAAGATTTTTCTGTGGCACTTCACACGCAGTAGAACTTCTTTTAAAATTAGAGTCAGTCCTTTGACACCCTGCTGCTGCCTTATCAGCTAAGTTTATGTAATATTCCAAATCCTATGTCTTCATGTCAAAAATGTTCATGGCACCATCAGGAGTAGATTACATCTCAATAAACTCACTGTCTCTGTTCATCAGTAAGAAGCAATTTCTTAAAGTGTTTCTTGAGATTGTAGCAATTCAGTCACATCTTCAGGCTCCACTTCTAATCCTAGTTCTTTTGCTTTTTCAAACACATCTACAATTACTTACTACACTAAATTCTTGAACTATTCAAAGTCACCCATGAGGGTTGTTGATACTTTGATCTCCCATGAATCAAAAATATTCTTAATGGCATCTGGAAGGGTGAGTCCTTTCCAGAAGGTTTTCAATTTATTTTTCCCAGATCCATCAGAAGAATCACTATGTATGGCAACTCTAGTCTTACAGATTGTATTTCTTAAATAATAAGATTTGAAAATCAATATTAGCTTTTGAGTTAGGTGTGGTAGCTCACACCTATAAGGCAAGGGATTGTTCTGGGCCTGGAGTTCAAGACCATTCTGGTCAATGTAGAGTGACTTTGTTCAAAAATAATAATAAAAAAAAATTAGCTGGGTGTGGTGTGTGCTCAGGAGGCTGAAACAGGAGGATGACCAACTTGAGCCAAAGGGTTGAAGTTTATAGTGAGCTATGATCAGACCACAACACTCCAGCCTGAGAGACAAAGCAAGATCCTGTCTAAAAAAAAAAAAAAAAACATTACCCCTTGATCCTTGGGCTGTGGAATGATGACTGTTGTATTAGCAGGCATTAAAACAGCATTGATCTACATTTCATCAGAGAACTTGAAGGTCCAGGAGGTGTATTGTCAACGAGTGTTAATTTTTTTTATGCTGTCTTTTTATTTTTTCATTTTTTTATTTTTTTTATTGTTGGGGATTCATTGAGGGTATAAGAAACCATGTTACACTGATTGCATTTGTTGGGTAAAGTCCCTCCTGCAATCGTGTTTTGCCCCCAAAAGGTGTGGCACACACCAAGACTCCACCCCCCTCAATCCTTCCCTCTCTCTGCTCTTCCTTTCCCCACCCCTCCCTCATTCTTTCTCTCTCTGCTCTCCCTTTCCCTCACCCCCACCGTTTCCTTAATTGTCATTAATTGTCCTCATATCAAAATAGAGTACATGGGATTCATGCTTCTCCATTCTTGAGATGCTTTACTAAGAATAATGTGTTCCACTTCCATCCAGGTTAATAAAAAGGCTCTAAAGTCTCCATTTTTTTAAATGGCTGAATAGTATTTCATAGTGTACATATACCACAGCTTGTTAATCCATTCCTGGGTTGGTGGGCATTTACACTGTTTCCACATTTTGGCGGTTGTAAATTGAGCTGCAATAAACAGTCTAGTGCAAGTGTCCTTATGATAAAAGGGTTTTTTTCCTTCTGGGTAGATGCCCAGTAATGGGATTGCAGGATCAAACGGGAGGTCTAGCTTGAGTTTTTTGAGAGTTCTCCATACTTCCTTCCAAAAAGGTTGTATCAGTTTGCAGTCCCATCAGCAGTGTAAAAGTGTTCCCTTCTCTCCACATCCACACCAGCATCTACAGTTTTGAGATTTTGTGATGTGAGTCATTCTCACTGGGGTTAGATGGTATCTCAGGGTGGTTTTGATTTGCATTTCTCTAATAATTAGGGATGATGAGCATTTTTTCATATGTTTGTTAGCCATTCGTCTGTCTTCTTTAGAGAACATTCTATTCATCTCTCTTACCCATTGATATATGGGATTGTTGGCTTTTTTCATGTGGATTAATTTGAGTTCTCTATAGATCTTAGTTACCAAGCTTTTGTCTGATTCAAAATATGCAAATATCCTTTCCCATTGTGTAGGTTGTCTATTTCCTTTGGTTGTTGTCTCCTTAGCTGTACAGAAGCTTTTCAGTTTAATTAAGTCCCATCTGTTTATTTTTGTTGTTGTTGCAATTGCCATGGCAGTCTTCTTCATGAAGTCTTTCCTCAAGCCACTATCTTCCAGTGTTTTTCCTATGCTTTCTTTGAGGATTTTTATTGTGTCATGCCTTAAATTTAAGTCCTTTATCCATCTTGAATCAATTTGTGTGAATGGAGAAAGGTGAGGGTCCAGTTTCAGTCTTTTACATGTGGATATCCAGTTCTCCCAGCACCATTTATTGAATAGGGAGTCTTTCCCCCAGTGTATGTTCTTTTTTGGTTTATCGAAGATTCGGTGGTTGTAAGATGTTAGTTTCATTTCCTGGTTTTCTATTCGATTCCAAATGTCTATGTTTCTATTTTTGTGTCAGTACCATGCTGTCTGGACCACTATGGTTTCATAATACAGCCTAAAATCTAGAATGCTGATGCCCCCAGTTTTGTTTTTATTACTAAGAACTGCCTTAGCTATACAGGGTTTTTTCTGGTTCCATACAAAACGCAGAATCATTTTTTCCAAGTCTTGAAAGTACGATTTTGGTATTTTGAAAAATAATCATTTTTTAAACATCTTGACTTCAGCTGGAATTTGTTTTTGTTCAAAAATTGAGGTTATGGTTCGGTTCCCATATCACACCTGTTCCGGTGCCAGCCACATACACCAAGGGTGGCAGGTTCGAACCTGACCCGGGCCAGTTAAACAAGTGTAACAAAAAAATAGTTGGTGTTGTGGCAGGCACCTGTAGTCCCAGCTACTTGGGAGGCTGAGGCAAGAGAATCACCTAAGCCCAAGAGTTTGAGGTTGCTGTCAGCTGAGATGCCACAGCAATCTACCGAGGGCAATATAGTGAGACTATGATTCTTTTTTTGAGGTTATTTTTTTCCATTATTGTTTTTGGGGGGCCCAGGCTGGATTTGAACCCCCCAGCTCAGGTGTGTGTGGCTGGCACCTTAGCCACTTGAGCCACAGGTGCCGAGCCTATTTTTTCCCAGATGGCTAGCCTATTCCTCCAATCCCATTTATTCAAAAACCAATCTTTCCCCACTGATTAGAAATGATGTCTTAGTAACTAAATTCCCTATGGCTTTGGATCCATTTCTCTCTGTTTGCTCCTTTAGTATCTTTACTCAATACTACCTGAAAATGTACATGTGCACACGTCTTGACCTAGCATTTGTAATCCTTAGGAATTTATCCCAAGGAAACAAATCTGGCAAGTGGACAAAGAGGTACTAATGGTACAGAAATGATCGTCTGTGCAAAAGTGAAAGTCACTGAAGTGTGTGGTGGCCCCAGCATAATCTAGAAGGGACCCTAGTGATGTTCACCAACCTTCTTTTTCTTTTTTGAGACATATTCTTACTCAATGGCCCTTGGTAGAGTGCCATGGCGTCCTAGCTCGCAGCAACCTCAAACTCTTGGGGTCAAGTGATCCTCTTGCCTCAGTCCCCCTAGTAGCTGAGACTATAGGCACCCGCCACCATGCCAGGATATTTTTAGAGACAGGTTCTCACTCTTGCTCAGGCTGGTCTCAAACTCCTGAGCTCAAGTGCTCCACCTACCTCGTCCTCCCAGAGTACTAGGATTACAGGCAGGTGCCACGGTGCCCAGTCATTCATTGACTTTCAAAGCCTGAGCTGGCCAATGGCCCGAGGGACACTGAGAGGACAAGGACAGGTGTGTAATCACTCTTAGGAAATTCTGCTGTTTTGATGGGAGTGCTTAGCCCTTAAAATACACCCTCTGAGGCAGTAAGAACTGTTGGGGCCTGGGACTGGCCAGGTCTCCAGCCCCAGGTATCTATTGTCTGGATGGGGACTGCAGTGCTACCTTGCTCGGGACCAACACCCCTTAGGTGCCTGAGGGCTGTTCGTCTTAGCAGAAGGGAGAGGGAGAGAAACAGTCTTAGTAGGAGAGTAAATCTCAGCAGTCTTCCAAGAAGGGCGCTGGGCAGAAGCCCTGCAAGCAGGAGCAGTGAAAGAAAGAATGAAGAACCAAGTCTAGGCTAGCCTCTCCTACAGCTACTTATAGACGGGATCCCGTGGCTATTTGCACCACAGGTGTAGAGGCTGCCAAGCGCTGATGTTCTCGTCTCGTGTGCTCTCGTGTTAAGGAGAGCTGAATCCCTTCCCCACGCCCTTGTCACCCAGGTGTTACATTACCGAGCTGTTACAGGTGTTTCTTATAGTCACAGAGTGTCCTGAGCTTAACTCTCGCTTCTTCCCACGAGCTATAAGGTCTGCTACAAAGGACGGTCTAGGAAGGCAGGTGGCTGTGTGGGGAATTTGCCTCTGATCCTGCTACTAGGAGCTGAGGACTCTGCCAGCATGTGGCGGGATTCTGGACTCTGATTACAGCCTGCTGGTTCTTTACTGTCCTCCCCTTCCAGCATGACTGTCTTCCGTCACAAAACCCCTACTCTGCTCTGCCTGGGTGTCATGTACTTCTATTTGCTCTCACGGAATTCTTCCAGTGGCTCAGCAATCCAGATAGCCAGAGTCGGTCAGATTTTGGTCTATTCATGGGGTAGAATACCCTACAGCTGTTGGACAGAAGGAAACAGGTGTTTATACATTGATAAGGAAAGATGGCCAACACAAGTAATTTTTAAACAGCATGTTATGATCCCACCTCAACAAAGTGGCCACATATGTATATATAATGTTCACTTCTGCATAGACAAGACAAAATCTAAGGTTCAGACCCAGTCCGAATTACAGGACAGTCTTCGCCCTGTGTGCTACGGTTCCGTTGCATATGGAATTGTAAAATAAATGTGGCGCCTCCTCTCCCGTAGCCACTTAGAACTCCTCTCCTTTGTCCACTAAGCATTGCACCATCCTGTCTCCTTTGTCCCACCCCCATGGGATGCACTGAGCTGGGGCCGTCATCCCTGTTTAACAAGCGAGGAAATCAGAGGCCAGAGAGGGGAAGCACCTTGTGGACATCGCATAGCTAGGAGTCAGAGATTCCCTTTCCAGCTGTTTCCTGAATTGTGGGCAAATCCCCCTACACTCACGGCCCACCGCTAGCCCTGTGACTCACAGTCTGCTGTTGTCTTCTCTGCTTCCCCCCGGCCCACTGCTGCTGATTTTCTGCATGCAGCCCCAGCTGCCCCTCCCAGGGGCCTGGGAGGTTGGGGGCTGAGTCCACGGCAGGCTGCCTCTGAGGAGCCCAGGGCTCTCCCTGCAGCTCTGCTCTGGGGAGGTGGTGACCGACCGGGGAGGTGTAACTCGGGAGAGCCGGGTGGGCTGTGTCTCTCTGCTTTCCGCGTTTTCCATCACAATAAAGGCTGCATCGGAAAGCGACAAATGTAAGTGGTGACTGCAAATCCATCAGGGAATGTATGTGTCCCCTGTGGGACCCTGACCTCTGTATACACAGGGATCCTGTCACCAGGCGTCCCAGCACCAGGCCAGAGCTGACGTGTGTATTTAATGACTAACTTAATACTAAGCTTCTAGGTCTTGGGTACCGCAGTGAACAAGGCAGGTGCAGCCTCTCTGTGAAAGGGCAGAACCATGTGGTGTGCGGGAGGGTGATGAGGGCGATGGGGGAATGAAAAGGGCAGGAGGGCCAGCTGCACCTTCCAAAGGGGGGGCCGGAGGAAACAGCAGAGCAGCCCGGCAAGGAACCTGCCAAAGCTGGAGGAGCCCTGGGAAGGGCCAGCAGGGGGCAGTGCAGGGCAGACCTGGGAAGAGCTTGTCCACCAAACTCCCCAAACACCTGCTTTTCTCCCCATAGCTAAGGGCAGGTGGTAGAGGACTGGACACCATGCTTGCAAAGGACAGTTACTGATTCTTATCACATTAAGAGGAAACGCTGAGAACAGGACAGTCTCCCAGCAAGCCTAGAGATGTTTCCTGACTTGGGGACAATCCCCCAAGTGACTCAGTGTTCCGGAATGAGATAAGGTCGGTCACTCACTAGTAAGCATGTGTCAAACAGTGATGCTTAGTAGTTCTTCATGGGGGTTGTGGGGAAAGAACACGTGAGGAGAGCACGTGGCAATCCTTACGCAGGCAACCCTCATGTGTAATTACCTGACCTCTCTACACCTGTTGTGTATAACCTTAATAAATAGCCGTTGCAGCGGGGGCTCGGAGCTACCCTGTAACTAAGGTTAGCCCGTCGCTCGCAAGCTTGTACTTCAAATCCATGTCACGCCTGGTTCCTTCCTGCGGCGACCGAGACCGGGCCATAGGGGCCCCGACACAGGTTGTGAGCAAATACAATCTGATCTGCATTTTGAAGGGGCTGCAGGGGCTGCACACAAAAATCAAGGGCAGTGGGCCAGGAAGGAAGCAGAGAAGACAACAGCAGACCACAATCACAGTGCTAGCAGCTCAGACCAGGCGTGGCAGTGGGGCAGTGAGAGGAGTTGGATTTGCCCACAGTTTAGGCGTGAGGTGTGACAGCGTCTTGGCCTGCTGGACTGGAAGGATAGTGTTGTCATTTACGGAGGAAGGGAAGTCCAGGGAGAAGAGGCTTAGCAGGGAGCCGAGGGGCTGTGGTTGCTCCTGTTTGAATCATTCACCAGATGTCCAAGACGCCACACCAAGCTCAGGGGAGACACTGGACGGGGAGTTGCCAGCACATTAATGATATTCGAAGACCAGGAGTCACCCCGGGAGTGTGTCCAGGAGGAGAAAGGGACCAAATGGGTCAAAGTTGAGTGAGGACAGAAAGTTGGTCAGACGATGGATGGGGTCTGGTGCTCCGATTCAGCAATGTGGGAACCACCGAATGGCCCCCGCTCAGAGAGGATGCAGGAAGAGGGGCCAGTGTAGACGCCGCCTCTTTCAAGGAATTTCCCTATAAAAGGAACGGGAAAATGGGCCGTGACAAAAGGGCTGATGGGAGTGACACAGCAGAGGGGAAAGCTGGCAGTGCTGGTGGGGGGTGGAATTTCCGAGGTGGGTGAGAACCCCAGCTCGTGACTGGAGGCTTCATCCTTGAGACGGGGGCACAGAGCGGGCCGGCAGTTGGGGAGATACGGAGCGGGAGCTAGTGGAGAGCCTCTCTTCACTGTGCTTATTTATTTTCTCACGGAGATAGGAAACAAGGAAGGACAGGGGGTGGGGGGAAGTCTGAGATTTGAGCAGAAAGATGGAGACGTGATGGGGTTGTACGGAAGGGAGGCGGCATTGCACAGGTTCAGGGGTGTGGGCTCTGGGACAAGTCACTCATCTATCAAATGACCATAATTATAGAATCACGGAGTTGTGTGTGAGTTAAATGAGTTGCTACTCACAACATGCTATAATGCCACCTGCAAAGTGTAACTACTGTATAAGCTTTTGTTGAGATAAAGCATGTAACAGGTACAATGAGCAGTGTTTAGGTGATGACTTAGAGCCCTGAATCTAGCATTATAAAAACTTCCTATGTAACAGAAACATTTGTAGCCCCTGGATATTTTGAAATTTAAAACTGAAAAATAAAGTAAGCCGGGAAGAGTGATGGACTCAGGAAACGGTGGTTTGCAGGGCAGTGTCCAGGCTCCCGGGAGTTTGCTCTTGCTGATTAAGTGGGACCAGAAAGCATTTGAGTTTCTCTCTGAGTGGGTTGGGTTGCCCGGGTGCAGCCACAAAGGTGAGTGGACAGATGGGTTTGAGCAGAGAGGGGTTTTGCCCTTTGAGTGCAACACTGCGTACTGGGGCAGGGGACCAAGGGTGTACACACAGAGGACAGAAGTCTACACCCCAGTGTCTCAGGTGGTGTCAGTGGAGAATGTTGGAGCTGAAAGGCAGCTGGGAGAATGGGAAATAGTGGTCAGGAAAAGGATGTTTAACATGGAAGTTTTGGCAGAGCTGCAGTCACTCTAGCACCAGGGCAAGAGAATACCGGTGGGAGTGGGTGGCCGCAGGAGGGCAGGGGGACTGAGACTCTGGAGCATGTTGGAATCACCCCATCAGGAGAACGTGACCAAGTGCCAGCAGCTAAGTCTTCAGTGTAGGAGGGATGTGGCTTTGGGTGCAATCTGATGAAAAGGCTTCAACGCTAAGAACAGTCATGCGTCAATGCATCATTAGAAGATGTCATCCTCGTGCAACATCAGAGTGGGGTACAGCCATTTCACACCCAGGCTGCGTGGTGCAGCCTGTCGCTCCTGGGCTGCACCCCGGACGGCAGGTCTCTGCACCGCGTACTGCAGGCAGCTGTAACACAATGGTATTTGTGAATCTCCACATATCTAAGCATAGAAAAGGTGCAGTAAAACATGGTGTAACTTTACACTTAGGACTAAATGTGGAACCTCCATTTCCTATGCCTAGGTCAATTTCTTGTGAATTTCCTAGGCCTCAATTCCATGAATGGACTGTATCCATTCATTGATACACTCATTCACCTTGCCCCCAGCGGAAGGGACTGTATTCATTCGTTTCCTGGCCAAGGAACCCGTACACCTATATATACCCTGAGGCTAAAGGCCTAAAGGAGGAGACAGGGAAAGACCGGGAGAGGAACAGAGAGAGCTTCTCTCTCCCCGCTTGAATTCTCTCCCTCTACCAGGAGCTTTAGTGTTTTCTGTATTGTTTTCTGTAAATCAATTCTGTCTTACCACTGAGGGGTGGGGGGGGGAATAATGTGATGAAGAATAATAAAATACATGTATTTAAAAACAAAAAAAAGAAATTAATTAATTAATTAATCAATCAATTAAAAGCAAGGTTACAAGTTTGGCAATACAAGCATGAAGCAGGTCTGTTAACAGAGCAGAGAATAACATCTACGTATATGGCTGGCGGGTGACCACAGCCCCTGGGACTGAACATGGCAGACTGACTTGATCACGAGCTGCAGAAGAGAAAATCAGGAGAGGCAGCAGCACAGGGAACATGAACACCACACACCGCGCTTGGATGTCCTCGGAAAGTCTGTCACTGCTGGAGTTTAGGACTTAATGAACTGAGTTCAACTGGGTGAAGACTGGAGGGAGGTAAAAGTGAAAACAGGTAATGTCCAATTGTTTAAAGTGGTGATAGTTAAATCCATTGGCAGAAGAATTGGGTGACTTATTAATGCACACCGGGCACCTCATGCCTAAGCTTATGTTAGTTTTGTCCATACATATTATCTCACAGTATCCTTGGACCTCATTTCATTGACATACAAAGAGATTAAAACACAAGAGATTAAACAACTTTTCCGTCCAAGGCAGCAGAGTCACTGGCCTCTGCTCTCCCACGGCCATGGTGAGGTTCTACAGTGTGGATTCTTAGAACCAAAGCACATTGGGAGCCAGAACCTGATTCCAGAGCAGCAGTGCCACAATCTCCAGGAAACATTCTAAAAATGCACAGTCCCTGCTGTCCCTGACCTCCCAGTGGGAAAGGACAGGTGGGCCAGCAGGGTATGTCCCCACCCCCAGGTGAGGATTCTCAGTGAGAGGAGAAGTGGTAATTAGGGAAACCCCTGGAGGGAGAGAAGTTCAGCCCCTTTTCAGGTCTGCCCTTATCTTACTAGATAAGCTCTAGGGGCTGCCTGTGGCCTTGTGTCAGCAGGGGAAACAAAACATTACCAGAGAATAGTGCTTCCTAAATTTAAATGTGCATACAAATCCCGAGAAGCTTGTTAAAAATGCAGATTTCACGTCAGTAGGTCCAGGGAGCCTGCAATTCTCTGTCTAATGGGGTTTCAGTGGCTCTGATGCCATGCCAAGGACTGTCCTTTGAATAGTGAGAACATAGGAATTCTCTAACTGACAGATAAAATTGTGTGTATTTATCATACATTTGTTTTGAACCATACACATAGTGGAATGGCTAAATTAAGTTAATTAATATACATTACCTCACAAAGTTATTTGTATGAAAAGAATGTTTAAAATAGACTCTTTCAGCATTTTTCAATAATACAGTATTAGCTACAGTCCTGTTGTACAGTAGATCTCATGAACTGGTTCCTGACATTTGTATCCTTTAAGCAACATCTCCCCAAGCCCACTCCCATTACCCCATCCAGGGTAACCCCACTCTCCTCCCCACTTCTATGAGATCTCTTTTCAGACTCCACATGAGTAAGGCCACGCAGGGTCTGTCATGTTCCTGTCTGGCTTATTTCACTTAACATTATGTCCTCTTGGGTCAGCCATGTTGTCAAGAGTAAGAGTGGCACTAAAATGAAATCTTAAGCCTCCTCCTGCCCACCAGCTGACTGAGTGGACCCCTCTTTGCCAAGAGGATCCTGAAACTGAGTTTCTGGCCCTGAGAAAGATCAGACCTGCCTCATCACGCCTCCTCCCCTCTAGAGGCTCCTCTGTGACTCTCTAACAGGCCTGAGGCTGCGCAACACCCACCTGCAGGTCCTCAATAGCATAACAAACCCTGAGTGTGTCCGGTACTTGGTCTCTAATCAACAAACCCTTTACCTGAAGCATTCCTCTTCCCTGGGTCTTTTAGACAGAGCCTAACTATTTCAGCCAATTCTTAGCTAAAGAATCTTTATTTTCTTTTATTTTTTTTCCTTGGTTTTACTGCCTAAAAAACTTTATCATTTTTTTTTATTGAATCATAGCTGAGTACATTAGTGCAATCAAGGGGGTACAATGTGCTGGTTTCATATACAATCTGAAACATTTTCATCAAACTCTCTAACATAGCCTTCGTGGCATTTTCTTAGTTATTGTATGAAGACATTTGCATTCTGTATTTGGTAAGTTTCCCCTGTACCCTTCTAAGATGCACCGTAGGTGTGACCTCACCAATTACCCTCCCTCCACCCACCCTTCCTTCTTCCCTCCCCTCCCTTGCCCCTTTCCCCATAATCTTATGCTATAGTTGGATTATAGCCTTCATATGAAACCTATAAATTAGCTTCATAGTAGGGCTGAGTACATTGAATACTTTTTCTTCCATTCTTGAGATACTTTGCTAAGAAGAATATGTTCCAGCTCCATCCATGCCTATTTTTATTGATAGTGAAACCATAGTTTTTGTTTTATAG
>CAUYRH010008199.1:0-39929 GCA_963574655.1 Perodicticus potto
GAGTGATGACATATGGAGCTTAACTCTTTAGGTATGAACACACTATTCAGTAATAGAAAAACTATGCAGGCTCGGCGCCTGTGGCTCAACGGCTAGGGCACCACCCACGTATACCTGAGCTGGCGGGTCCGAATCCAGCCCCACTGGCCAAACAACAATGACGGCTGCAACCAAAAAATGTCTGGGTGTTGTGGCGGATGCCTGTAGTCCCAGCTACTTGGGAGGCGGAGACAGGGGCCTCCCCAGGAATTGGAGGTTGCTGCAATTGTTGGAGCTGTGATGCCACGGCACCCTATCCAGGGTGACAGCTTGAGGCTCTGTCTCAAAAAAAAAAAAAAAAAAAAAAGAAAAGAAAATATTTCAAGTTGTATATAAAACCAGCACATTGTATCTCATGTTTGCATTAATGTACACAGCTATGATTTAATAAAAATAAAAAATAAAATAAAGTGTCATATTAAAAAAATGACAGGTGGTTTTCATTGTTGGGCACAAAAATCTGCTTGAAATTGGGGATGTTCGTCAAATTTAGAAGCAATGGAGTCTGTTATCTTGAACAATTATTTTTTTGTTTTTGGAGACAGAGTCTCACTATGTCACCCTCGGTAGAGTGCCATGGTGTCACAGCTCATAGCAACCTCAAAATCTTGGGTCCAAGCGATTCTCTTGCCTCAGCCTCCCAAGTAGCTGGGACTATTGGTGCCTGCCACAATGCCCAGCTATCATTTGGTTGCAGTTGTCATTGTTGTTTAGCTGGCCCAGGCCGGGCTCGAGCTTACCAGTCTTGGTGTACGTGGCTGGTGCCCTACCCACTGAGCTATGGGTGCCGAGCCTGTATCTTGAACAATCTTAGATTGTTTTTATTTTGAATATAAAATATATGTATATTTAAATTAAAACTCTAGTTTACTCTTAGAATTGATAAAGAATGGCATAAGCATTCATTCTTTGGGGCTGTGTGTGTGATTTTTCTGGTAAAAATATACACTGGCATTATACAATGGCCTCTACTTCTTGTTTGAGTTTCCTACTACAAAGATAATTGTTTGGGGAAAAATATTCAAGAACTTCATAAGTTTTCTCAAAATCCTCTTTTAATTTTAGGGTATCAGCTCATTCTTTTTGGAAGAAACTCAAGCCACTATTCTTGCAACTTCCTCTCTTCCATTGACTATTTTATTTCTAGCAGCTCTTTATTTCTGCCCAGCTTTGCATGTTATTGAACAGTGCTTCAACACCAATGGGATTGACATTATGGATTCCTATAGTTACACTTATTTGGAAACCAGTTAGCTTTGTATTGGTGTATATGATAATCAGGGAAGGACTGACCAATAATGACATTGACCCAAAGGGAAACGCTAACCCCAGCCCAGACCTGAGTGAGGTGAGATGTTTGAGAGGGCACTAATTTTTAAATTTATTTAGTGAACATTTCCTTACGAAAAACACATTGGCTTCTTTACGTAGCCTCATAGCTTGGATGCTTGGATAATGAGGATCTTTTTTAGTCGGGGGACTAAATAAAACCTATAGTGCTTTCCAGATCTTCCATTCTAGATCTTAAGATTTGATGCACACTAGGGTCATAGTCCTTAAATTGAGTTGGTTAAAGACTTCTTGAACTGCACAACACACTGAGATCACTCATTTGTCTGACATTAGCTGAACACCAGCTGTGCGCCAGGTACATTAATTACACACCAGCTGTGTGCCCTAGGCACTTTGTTTCTTTACGTAAACTATGCTCCTGAGAACATATATCACGTGTCTCAGTCTCATGGTACAAATGAAGATGGTTGTATTGGAAGTTATAGAGAAGTACATGACTTGGCTTTCCTCTTGTGGAGCTTCTGTACAGTTGAAAACATAATACTTATACATATGAAACAGCTGCTAAATAAAATATACTGTAGTAAATGTCAGCTTTCCAGAACTATCAAAGGTTGAATCATTTTGTAGAGTTGAGTTTTCTGGACATCTAAGAAGTTGTCCCTTAAAATGTAAAAAGGTAGCATTAATGAAAATCAGCTGTTGCACTTAGCTCCAACACAGTAGTTCCCTGAGGACTTATTGAAAAATGTGTTTTGGACAGTTTACTTTATGCACTAGAATTATTTGTATTTTATTGTGGTTTTATTTTATGAGTTTTCTGTCTCCATCCTTGTGATTAGTTTATCAATGTACCTTTTACTTTGTTGATGATTATCTATCATGGGCTTGAGAGCAAACTAATTAATCTTATTAGATTTGGACATCGGATACCTAGCATTAACCCTTAGTAAGCCCAAGTATCCTCCTTTTATAAAATGCGTAAAGTGATAAATAGACGGCTCATCATCCTTCCTTCCTTTTTATTTTAAAGCTTATTTCCTTATCCTTGATTGTATTCTAGAGAATTAAGACATTAAGAGAACTGAATGCATGTAATTAAGCCCTAAAATATTACAGATGCAATTTCTGAGGTTACGAATAGAAAGCAGATGCAGTTTTATGTAACAATCTGAGAAAAAAAGTAGTTGTATAGGAGCTGTTGTTCTAAATTTTGGAATAATGAAGAAGGTCTATTGATGAGCTTGATGTGGATCTTAGGAAGGTTCTTGAATAAATTATTCAAGAAATTATTTCTGAGAACCTAGAACAAAAGTTATTAATACTAGACATCAGCTTGGGTTCCAAAGAAACAAGTCATGTCAGGCTGAATACATGAGCAATGTCTAGCACACGACAGAAACGCAGAAGATACTAGTTCAATGAGTGGTAAATGACCAGCTAAATGAATGAACAGATTCCTTTCGATGAACTACAAAACTTATAGTTCAGGAAAGCACCGCAGAGAGCACAGGTGGACAAAGTCTGCACCACGCGGTCCAACCACTTAGTGAGTGCCTGCCGTGGACCAGTCTTTCTGCCAGGTTTTGGAGATGCAAACAGGATGAGTACCTGGTCCCTACAATTTAGGTTTAGCTCTAGAAAGAAGTAATATCAATAAGATATGTCTGCCTGGGGAACTCAAGACAACAAGGAGGCACCTGACTCAGCTTAGACAGGTTAATAGGAAAACTTTCCGGGGGAGACAACCCCTAAATTGAGTCTTGAATGGTGATAAGATTGTCTATAGCATTGATTCTGTTATTTACCCTGGTTTCAGTTTTGCATTTTAAGTCCTTTACCATCTTGGGTAGGTTTTTGCTTCACATCAGTTTCATCTGCCGTAACGTGCCAATCAGCATTAGTTTTCAGTTCTGTATTTTTCAGAATCTCCTTGGATATTTTAATGGGACATTGAGGCAGCCAGAATTAGAGACTGTATCCAAGTGCTAAGTGACTATTATTATTATATTAGGATTACAGTGTTTTACAGAACTTGATAGTCCTTTATGGTTTTGGAAACTGTATCAACACAGTGTAAACAAGAAAATTTGGGGAAGAAAAAGAAGGCAAACCAACGATTTCCAACATTTTCACCACCCATGACACTTTTTATGTTTTTCTCCTTTGCACAAATCAGGCTTTAAGATGTATCTTATAAATAAGTTATATTTAATAATTAATGAAAATTAATTCGAGACACATGCTATTGCTAAGCAGAGTTTCTGATTAGCTTAAAATATCTAGTTGGGGCTCGGTGCCTGTGGCTCAAGTGGCTTAGGTGCCAGCCACATACAACTGAGCTAGTGGATTCTAATCCAGCCCGGGCCTGCCAAACAACGATGGCTGCAACCAAAAAAAAAATAGCCAGGCATTGTGGCAGGAGCCTGTAGTCCCAGCTACTTGGGAGGCAGAGGCAAAAGAATCACTCGAGCCCAGGAGTTGGAGGTTGCTGTAAGCTGTGATACCATGGCTCTCTACCCAAGGTGACAGCTTGAGGCTCTGTCTCCAAAAAAAAAAAAAAAAATATATATATATATATATATATAGTTGGAACTTATATAATTTAGCTGAAAGCAAAAGGTTGCATGAAGCAGTTATTTAAAACTCACTGTCTACCAGCCACTGCCCTGAGCCTTCCCTGCTCAGGTAAGTTCAAATCAGGTAAGCTCACAACCATTCCTGAGGTGGTTACTGTTATCATCCCTCTTTAACTGATGACGAAACCAAGGTTCAGAGAGGTTGAATAAAGTGGACAAGGTTTTCCAACTAGTAAGCTATGATGCCATTGAAATTCAGACAGCCTAGCTCCGAGCTCTAGACTCTTAACTTTTATAATGCATAATTGACACTTGAATTAGCCCATAAGTACAAATGAGTTATTTCTGTTAGACTTCCTGAAACAATGAAAATAGCACAAAGACATCATGACTACCTTTGGGGCCACCTAAGTAGAAGCCCCTGCTCTGAAACTAGGATAGTGACGAGTATCCTGAGCCTTGCATTGAACAGATATCTTTGTTAGAGAGCCTCCCGAATGCTAATGCTATGTCAGATACAACCATGATAGGTTAATTGGGAAAACAGCAATGGGGACAGAGCCATTTAGGGGGCTTGCAAGCTAACTAGAGTTTCATGTTTAAAAGCTGGGGCCTATTTAAAAGAGAAACACCTCACCCAATTGCCTATTATCCTGCAAATATGTATTTAGGGACATTTGAAATCGTTCTGTTTGCCTAATCATCACTAATGGCTACTTTGGATCTATGACAGCTGTACGTGTAAATATGGCTCTTAGATCTTTCTTAAAGTATGATACTGGGCCAATAGACCATAACAGCTTCTTCAGAGAACAGGATTTCCTTGAAGCTCAATCTGCGGAGTATCAAACAGGCCTCACAGTGCTTTAGGAATTGCCTATGAGATCGTTTCAACCTACTCTCCTCAGAACTCCAAGTCAGAAATTACTAGGACATTTGGGAATCACTAAGGTCTGAATGTCTATAAATGTGAAAGTCAAACATTTTTGTTTTAAAGATGAGAACAGGGTCAGCATGCTTCTTCATGGGCCATAAACAGATAATAGGCGAGGAGAAGTAATTTAAAAAGAGTTCGTGCAGCCAAAGCAAATATACTGAGCAGCCCAGCTATGGTACTATTGGGGACTAGACAGTAAAGTAGAAATTGCCAATCTTATCCAGAGGGAACACAGATACTATTCCAGTATATTCCTGCATGTTGAGAAATGATTAACTTGACTGGGGAAGCTTACTTCTCATCAGGATGGGGCATCACCTGGAGAATGACCTCTCCCTTCCTGCGCCTATGGGTTAGTCCCCCAGCGCAGCTTATAGGGTGTCTTCAACTCCTGTGTTAGGCTTCTGGGGCTGCAGTAACTAAGTATCACAAACCAGGCGGCTTCAAATTACAGAAATTTATTTTCTGGTTGCAGCCTTCATTGTTGTTCTTTGGGCGCAGGCTGGATTCGAACCTGCCAGCTCAGGTGTATGTGGCTGGTGCCTTAGCCGTTTGAGCCACAGGCGCGGAGCCTACAGAAATGTATTGTCTCACAGTTCTGGGGGCCGGGAGTCTGGAATCAAGGTGTCAGCAGAGCCATCCATGCTCCCTTGGAAACCCGTAGTGGAGATTTCTTCCTTGCCCCTCTGGCTTCTGGTGGTTTGCTGCCAATATTTGGCTTTCCTCAGCTTCCAGCCATAGCATGGGGATCTCTGGCTCCATCTTCCCACGGCGTTCTCTGTGTGCAAGTCTTCACGAGGCATTCTCTCCCCTACAACAGTTGTCTGGGACTAATCTAGTATGGCCTCATCTTAACTTCTCCTATCTGCAAGGACCCCCTTTCCAACTAAGTTCACATTCTGTGGTCCGGGGGTTAGGTCTCTAACGTAACGTTTGGGGAGCCACAATCCAGCCTATGACAGCTCCCATCTTTTCAGAACAGCCTTTCCAAATCACTCTTTCGTCTACCTTTGTACAGTATATAGGTCTCTGGCTACTCACCTGTGCCTGTATCACTCTTGTGGGCCTTACTGTAGTCATCTCCTATTACCATCTATTATTGTATGCTTATGTCAGACCTCCCTCATTTTAGTTTAATTTTTATTTATATTTTTCTTTTTGAGACAGTCTTACTCTGTCACCTGGGTGGAGTGCCATGGCGTCATAACTCGCAGCAACCTCAAACTCTTGGGCTCAAGCGATCCTCTTGCCTCAGCCTCCTGAGTAGCTGGGGCTACAGGTGCCTGCCACCACACCTAGCTAGTTTTTCCATTTTTAGTTGAGACAGGGTCTCACTCTTGCTCAGGCTGGTCTCAAACTCCTGAGCTCAGGTCATCCACTCATCTTGGCCTCCCAGGGTACTAGGATTAAGAAAGGCATGAACCACTGAGCTTGGCCGCGTACCTCCCTAATTTTATTATAAGCTCTTTGGTAAAGAACTCTTATTCAAACTTGTTTCTCATGAAATGGTGATTTGATATCAATAGCAACTTCTATTCTCAGAGCAACTTTATACTTTTAAAAATTCTTTTACATCCTGAGAAGATGCTTCTCACACCACATTAAGGGCACCTCCATGAGGACCTGTGTGCCCAGCAGAGCGTCCAGCAACCGAGGGACAAGCGACCAGCCCCTCCTCACAGAAACACACAGTCCTGCAGCTGGGCTGAGGCAGTCTCTGGCCCAAATTCTGGCCTCTTTGTGAAGTTTCTTATAGAAACCAGGTTACTTAGCTCTTCTTGGTTTCAATTATGAGCAAACATAAAAGTCCCACTCAAATTCTTATAATCCAGTTTACAAATGTATTTAGTCATATCTTCTGATTTCTGTAAGATTTTATGTTTCTTGAGGTATTTCTAGAATGATGTTCTATCATTTCAGTTGTTGTTGAATGTATCTGTTATTAATTAAAAATTATTTGACTGTTCCTCCCTCATCTCCAAAAATTAAATTTCACTTTTCTTCACCAAAAAAAGAAAAAAAATTCTTTCACATAGATTACTTGACATGCTTCGGTCTCCCTGGGTGGTAGATTCCATTGCTGGCATTATCCTAATTTTATATCAAAGGGAATTAAGATTCAGAGAGGGGAAGTGGCATGCTGAAATCCTGAGACAGGTGACTTGGCTGGTCTCAGTACCTTGGATTGAAAAATTTCTCCTTCCTCCCCTCGTTCCCTATAACTTGATTATTAATGAGCCAAAAGTTGTTCTGGGAAAACAAAACAAAAAACCTTCCTTGCTCTCAAGGCAGAGTCAATGAGAGGAGAGAGATAAATAGATAGATGAATCCAAAGTCTGCCTTTTAGAACAAGCAGCTGGAAGAGTGTCACAAAACCACCCAGGCCTCTCTTTTCCTTCATCACTACTTGCTTTTTTTCTCCAGTATTACAGTGAAAAACCTTGACTTTTCTTAAGCTTCCAGCCCCCATCGCCTGCTCCCTTAGTTAAAAACATAGCTGCTGGCTCGGCGCCTGTGGCTCAACGGGCTAAGGCGCCAGCCACGTACACCTGAGCTGGCGGGTTCGAATCCAGCCCGGGCCCACCAAACAACAATGACGGCCGCAACCAAAAAATGGCCGGGCGTTGTGGCGGGCACCTGTAGTCCCAGCTACTTGGGAGGCAGAGGCAGGAGACTTGCTTGAGCCCAGGAATTGGAGGTTGCTGTGAGCTGTGATGCCACGGCACTCTATCCAGGGTGACAGCTTGAGGCTCTGTCTCAAAAAAAAAAAAAAAAAAAAAGAAGTTCTAGAGAGAATATCATCATTAGTACTTACTTGATCTTAAAGAACAGATTATCATTTCCATCACCCAATATAGGGGGAGTAGATATTGTTCTTGACCACATTATACGTGCCCTATCTAATTCCTTCGGGCCTCTGGGCAGGACAAACTTCCCTTATACAAATGTGATGAAACAGCAAGGAATTTGTAACTTGAGATAATAATAGTAGTATCAAATGACGCAGATTAATGAGGTATCTGCATCTGAGGGCTCCGCACTGAGTTTTTTCCATCTATTTCTCAATTATCTCTAATGGGTAATTTAAGATATATATTTTGCCACCTAATGTAGTCCAGAAGAGCCATTCTGTTGAAATGGTACCCTTCGCATGTCCCAAAGCAGACTGCAGATAACTCATGAGAGAAAAGAATGAAGCTTCTCAGAGTGGACCATGAAAGAGCAAACATTGCATCAGAAATTACTGTTTTCTTTTTTTTTTGTAGAGACAGAGTTTCACTCTATCGCCCTCGGTAGAGTGCTGTGGAGTCACAGCTCACAGCAACCTCCAGCTATTGGGCTTAGGTGATTCTCTTGCTTCGGCCTCCCAAGTAGCTGGGACTACAGGTGCCTGCCACAGTGCCCATCTAATTTTTGATGCAGTTTGGCCCGGGGCCGGGTTTGAACCTGCCACCCTCGGTATATGGGGCTGGCGCCCTACTCGCTGAGCCACAGGTGCCGCCCAGAAATTATTGTTTTCTTCATTTTATTCTATCTGTATATTTTTACTTTTCAATATAGTGAGCTTGCATGTCTTGGGAAATAAAAACATAACTTTCAAAAGAGAAACTAACAAACATCACTATCAAGGTGATGAGAAGCATTGTGAGAGAATTCACAGGTTTCTCACTTGAGAGAGTGTTGAAGTAACTATGTGTGTTTACTTGAGAGAAGAAACATCTTATGAGGCCAGGAGCATTATCTTCTTGATATGAAAAGGCCAGTGGTGCAGAAGAGGGATTAGACTGAGTCTACATCAACTCACAGAATTGACCTCAGGCAAGCATGTTATTATAAAAATCTAACTCTCTAATAATCAGGGTCACTCTGTAATAGGTCAAAACAATAGTCCCAGAGAAGCAGTGAGGCCCCTGATGCTGGAGATAATCAAGATGATAAATGACCTTTTGATGTAGAATGCAATGTGAGAAAAGAAAAAGGAATGGTAATAACATCTATTCTATGCTAAGACTTTTTGTACCTTGTATCATTTAAAACTTGCCTCAGAAAGGTGGAGGTTATGTTCCCAGTTTATGAATGAGTACCCTGAGGCTCAGGAAATGAAGTCACTTACCTAAAGTGACTCTGATAGAAAGTGATAAGCCAAGAGCAGAAACCCAGCTCCACTGGTCTTTCCAAAATATTTAAATTCTGATATAGAGAGAAAAGATAAGAAGTTGCTCTATTTCTCTCCAACTAAGCTGCCTACAAAGTCATTCTCTAAGTCTAAACATTGCAGCCTTGTAATTATTGAGCCATGGCTCAGATTTAACCGTGGCCCTGATATGTTTTGGCTACGTGAACTATAGCAACTTTTTTATATTCTCTCTGTCTGTCTCTTTAGCTTTAAAATGGGAAAGAGGCATACTTGCTTTGAAATTAAATTGTAAACAAACAAAAAAAAGAAAACAGCATAATAACTGGGACATGATATGCACTCAACAAATTTCAGCTATTATTACTAATAGTTATATTTGGGACTAAGAAAAAAATCTTCCAAAGACATTTGAACAACATCTATATCAATTAGGAAAGGCCTAATCACAGGTCTACATCTGCACAGTTTGTTCAAAATGTCTGCTTATTCTCATGGAGGCACAGGGACCATGCCTCCTTGCAACTTTCTGCTCTCTGCTTCCAACTCCTATGGTTAACCCCCTGCCCCTGCCTTCCGCATTAGAGCAAATCCTGGCCAGGGTGGGCAGTCGAGCAGCAGCATTGCTTCTCTTAGTGACCATTCTGTTAAAGCTGTGGGCCCCTGAGATGGCCTACAGCCCTCAGCTTCTTCATCCAGCCTTCTTGCTAGAGCTCAGCCATGTTTAGGTACCAGACTCTGTTTGATGAGGCCGTAATACTCTGCATAGCTCTTTTTATCTCCCTTTCATAGAGTTGAACCTCATCTTCTGTGCTTGCCAATATGAGCTAAAAAGGCTGCTGCGGCAGGTTGGCTACCTTTAGACCTGATAATATTGTCTCATGACTGTTATAATACAGCTTCTGGGCCAGCAGCATCTTAGGATAGTATATTATAGCTTTCTAGTCTCCAGTTTTGACATTTCAGCATACTCTACTGACCACCGTCCCTGGGATTTAGTCCTAGCAAGCAGACAATACCTGGGGTTTTACTTTGCCCATTTCTGGCTTGCTCTATCCTTTCTCTTTGTTCCCTATCTTATCATTCCAGCAGGCCTTGTGGCAGAGCCTGCATGAATTATGACAAGCTGCAAAATCTAAGACTTGAGCATGCTGGCAAGTTTGATTATTTTTTCTACAACTCCAGCAAATGAATGGAACAATGGAGTTATCTCTCTGTAGGATACAGGTAGGAAATGTATTTCCCTAAAATATCAAAATGTCAGGGCAAGGTAAAGGGTCTAGACTTTGTTTGATTCATCAAAATTCTCTTTTATTCTTTAATTTAGTGGAAGGACATTTTAGTTGTGACCAGTGCCTCCTGAATCGATATTACACTTCAGCACTCGGTGAAAAGAGCCTTATAGAGGCAAAATGTGACAATCCACAGACCGTGGATCTTCTAGGCTAATGATCTACATCAGCTAATGTGGAGAGTATCATAAAGTTGCCACAAGGAGAGACTGTACCTGGCTACCAAGACCTCTCGAGCCTTTAGGACTACCAGGAAATAAAGAGAAAAAACACAGTTGATCATCACTGCTCGAGTTATAATTTCAGTCTTTGTTGAGAAGACTTAAAGCATAATTTCTCTAACCTTGAAGCTTAAACAAATGTCTTTAGCTGTGTTTTTTTCACTGCCATCTTTAAAGCATTAATTCAGTTGTCATTATTGACAAACAGTAGAAGTCACAAAAAGGATGAAAATCTATATACCCATTGTTCACATCGTTATACCACCACATATCACATCATGTTCTGCGTAGTTGAGGAGAGTGTCTCATATCAGGGTATTCAGCACTCCTATGAGGAATAGGTAAAAGAGGAATTAAAGATGAACACCTGACCCAAGCCTGGGACTCTTTGACAAGGGTGATAAGAATATAGACTTTTCTCTTGGCGTGGATGTGGAGAAAAGGGAACAACTCTTTCCAGAACCCTCAGCTATGATCACACTCAGCTCTAGCTTGTATCAGGGTGAGGATTCTAGAGCTAGGATTCTATTTTCTAAATTTAAGAGATGCAGATGATTGACAGTTTTATTTCTTATTTCCATGTCTCCCAACCACCATTGCTCTTGATGTTTGTTTCTGACTGATTTACTCCATAGTGAATTCCTGCAATTGGTCTTAGGAGGAAAAAAAAATTGCCATGTTACAATTCAATGATGTTAACCTGAAACAAGCAAGAAAACAAACAGGCATACAGTCGATCATCACAGCCTCCTTGTTGTTATAGCGTTTTTCTTTTTGTTGTTACACCCTCAAATAAACATAGTACCTGCTACGTTTGAAGTCTAGGTCAGGTACTTTCTGCTCTGTACACGGACCTGAACACGTGTTCTCTCAGGCTGTTTGGGCGATTCCAGGACAGCCTTGAAGAGGGTGATGATGAATTGCATCAACAGTGCTGTAGGTGGCGCTGCGTACTTGGTGCAAGGCAGTCAGTTTGTTTCTACGATTTCTGTTTAGAGAAAGATGGTATCTGGCATCTTTTTAGTTAAACTTGTATCTATCTGCTCAGCTTCTGCAGAGCAAGTCTGAGAAACAGATTAGCCAATTTCTGACCCTAAATGGAAGGTCAGCTGTTTCTGTCCTCAAACGTGGCATTCACTGTAGCCTGGATCGTGTCCTGGGCTAGTTTTGGAATTATGCCCACAGGCTGTGAAAATGACCCTAAGGTATTTCTTCCAACTCTTTGCCAGGGAGTCTTTTCTGGGTTTTGTACTTAGAAGCACAAACTACATTAGAGTCACATTCTAGGTCTGCGGGGGCTTAGGGAGTTGGTTTGAACATAACTCATCAGCTTTCTTTTAAGCAGCAAAGCTATTTGGTGTTTTAGCAGACATAGCTCAATTTCTAAATTTAATATTGCTCTTTGAAATAGACCCGCATGTGAATGAGTCTATCGCCCCCATCCCATCCACAAGTCTTTGAAATTCTTCCTTTGTTAAAAAACCTTTATGACCACTAGGGAAAATCAGTCCTACACTGTTGGAGAGTCTCTGTGATTATACACTGTAGATCACCTAATGGCAGAAAATTGGGTGCTGAGTGTATCATTTATCAGCCAATCTGCAAGACCTGAAATTCCTTAATTAAACTTGCAGGTCTTAGGTTTCATAAAATGAATTCATGTCCTATTTTTACAGAATTTAACATGTAGAGTTGAGAGAATTGGAGAGAACCTTAGAAGTATAGATTAGATGACCTAGTAAATTATCATTTTAACTCCCTAAACACATTTATAAGCTCATGTCTGACTTTGGTGTCTCATATGTTTAAGAAAATAGTCCCTTTTATTTATATTGAAGGAAATGAGATGATACTTCCCATTACTTTTCTATAATGAAGTTATTAAACTTGAATTTGATTATTTTTTTTCTGTTTATTGTTTTCAGATGACTTCTCTTTTTACTTGTAACCAGCAGATGGCTCTATAAGTTTCCTTGAGTTGACATGCATTAGTTTGGTACCTCTTAAAGTATGGGGTTAATTCACTTTTGCTCTGGCCTCTGGCTTTTGAGCTGTTTCATTTAGTTACACAAGTATGGGAAATGACCAATGAAGGGTTTTACATCCCCCCTTCCATCACCATCTGTGCCTGGATCCTGAAAATTTTTTTTTTGCAGTTTATTTGGCCGGAGTTTGAACCCACCACCTCTGGCATATGGGGCTGGCACCTACTCCTTGAGCCACAGGCGCCGCCCATGGATCCTAAGAACTTTAGGTTATGTGCGAGTGTATATGTGAAGGAGGGTTGTCCACTGGGTAGTTAGATAATGACTATGTCTGTGAGCACCTGTGGGCCCACATGGATGGTCATTGAGCAGTGTGCTGGCTACTGCTGCTTGAAGAGCCTTTCGGATGCCAGAGGGTAGATAAATAGCAGGATTCCTTAGCACTGATAGTATAGAGTATCTACTGGAGTGGAACGGAGCCTGGACTCCCTGTAGCACTGACTCAGCTTCCATTTGTCTTCCTGGTGCTGGGAGTATTACTTAACTGCAGGTGGAATGTGGCAGTATATTTCTGGATGCTGCCTGCCTGTGCTTCTGCCCACATCAACCCCCTGAAACTAGACCCTTTGTCAATATCTCCCATCATTTCCCTCTCATTGCCCACCCCTATCACTCACTCTAGTTAGTGCTCAATCACATCTTTCCCTATATTTTTTTGTATTATCCTTGGGAGGTAGCAAATGCCAATACTCACGCATTTCTTGCCCTCCTTTCCTTCCTGAGACATGTGATGATGCTTTCCAGCCTCTTTTGTAGTTAGGTGGGACTGTGTGACTTGTTCAAGCCAATAAAATTTGAATAGAAACAGTACTTTCAGATCCTGTGTGTTATAGAACAAATTGTGCCCCACCCCGTTCTCCAATTCATATGCTGAGCTGTAACCCCACCATGACTGTATTTGGAGCCAGGACCTGTAGAGAGGTAATTAAGGTTATGATAGTGGGGCCCTAATCCAATGCAACTGGTCTCCTTATAAGAAGACACACTGGGAATGTATACACTCAGAGAAAAGACCATATGAGGACCCAACAAGAAGGTGGCCATCTGCAAGCAGAGGAGAAAGGCCTCAGGAGAAACCAAATCTGCCAATACTTTGATTTTGGACCCAAGTGGTCATAAAGGTTTTTTAACAAAGTTCAAAGGTATAATAGTAATTATATTATTTATTGAGAAATAAATTCCTGCTGTTTGACCCACCTCGTCTGTAGTATTTTGTTATAGCAGCCCTACCAGGCAGATATACAGGTTGAGGAATTTATTTATTTGTTTTTCGTGACAGAGTCTCACTTTGTCTCCCTTGGTAGAGTGCTGTGGCATCATAGCTCACAGCAACCTCAAATTCTTGGGCTTACGTGATCCTCTTGCCTCAGCCTCCTGAGTAGCTGGGATTACAGGCACCTGCTACAGGGCTAGGTATTTTTTCTTTTAGAGACGGGGTCTCTCTGTTGCTCAGGCTGGTCTTGAACTCATGAGCTCAAGCAATCCACCCCCTTTGGCCTCCCAGAGTTCTGGGATTACAGGCGTGAGCCACCATGTCTGGCCAGGTTGAGGAATTTAAAAGTGGGTGTGAGGTCTTCATTCTCTCTCTTCCTCCACTTTTTTTTTTTTTTAAACAGAGTCTCACTTTGTCACCCTTGGTAGAGCGCCATGGCGTTACAGCTCACAACAACCTCCAGCTCTTGGGCTTAGGCGATTCTCTTGTCTCAGTCTCCCAAGTAAATGGCTCTACAGGTGCCCGCCACAATCTTCCTCTGCTTTATTGACCTCCCCGGGGTATGTTTCAGTGGGTATTACTAAAAGATGGAGTAGGGAGTCCCATCCTGAATACTTTTCCTTGTGCAAGCCGTTGGTATTTCTGGTTCAATTTCTGTTGCGTTCATTAGGCAGACTAATTCAATCTGGAACGAGCCTTTTGAAAACAAAAATATGCATGTGACCTTTTGGGCTTGCAGTTCCATGGGATGAATCCTCCTTTAGGCAATGGATGCCTCATGTTTGGATGCGTAAATGGGGTTGACTCACTGCATAGTTGAGAATATGGAGGCGAAAAGATTTGATTAATTGTTCACAATATTATGTGTTACAATTACATAGGACTCTGTGGCTCTAAGAGGTTTCCTCTTAGCACTCAAACTGAGCCCTCCAGATCTGTTTGAGGTGGGGGTCAAAGGTAAGGTGGGCCTCTGGTTTTTCTCTCTTTAATCTGGGAAAGTCTAATCTGTGTAGGATTTTGTGTGAGATTTAATTTAAATGAAGAGTTCTGTTGTTAAAGAAGGTTTAAAAATTCCTCTGGTGGTTCCACAGTCAAAGAAATAACAGATTTTATGAATATATCAAGACTTTGGAGCATGAAGTTTAGTTTGATTTAGCCAGAGGTCTCTTTTGGTAAGTTCAAGGTCATGAGTTTCAGTTCAGCTAGGTTCCTTGATCATTCTAGGTGACCTGAAAAAATCTCTGACTTGTGGAAATATGATAGATTTGCACAAAGTACAGGATTTGCAAAAAGTTCAGGACTCATTATGGGTCTTCATATATTAATTTGTGTTCCAAAGGTATTTATGGAAGACAATAATGGCATACAGTGATACAGCAGGGATACTAAAACCAAAGCTTGAAATGGCACACATGTGTTTCATCTTCATGTCTTTCCTCCTATACTGCTCCTCTTCAACCTGTGCAGACATTGCTAATTGATCACAGAACTAATTTCAGTAGAGCCCAGATAAAGCTCTATAATTCTTGTCAATACACTTCTCTAGGCAATCTCTTCCTACTGATACTTCATGATTAGTATTAGCACATGAAGTGAGACCCTTTTTTAATCTTTATGTATAATCAATAATGATTTGGGGTTTATTTATCTGTGTCTTTGAGTGCTGGGTTTTACGGTGTGATTAAGTAACTGAGTGGTCAGTACTTCTTGAAGGCTGTGATGGAAATGGTGACCATATGTTTTAAATCTAAATTAGTACTGTGTTCCATATGTGTATAAAGGTCCTGGTTGAGTGGAAATGAGAATGTATCAGTCAAGACCTGGCTTTATTTTTCTAGTTAGGTCGTTCCAGTTCTTTCTCAGGGCTTCTCTCTTGATTTTAGCTATAATTTGTCATACCCTTGGTATATGCCAGGCACTGTGCTAAGTCTTGACATTTGTGATAATCCTCGTAGTCATCTAGATTCTATCATCTCCATTTCACTGATGAGGAAGATGAAGTAGGGAGAGAACAATGATCTTACCTGAGGTCACACAGGTAGTAAGTCAAGACTTGTTTCAGAAAGCTTAAAAATACATAGCACAAAGTGGAATAAAGTAAGTAGGTCAAAAAATTTTAGTTGAGAGAAAGGTGAGATGAACTGGAATGGGAGGTTTGTGTACATACTGCCTCCCATCTGGTCTTGCCTGGAGGAACGTTCCTGGTGTGTGGCCTCACATTTAGCTCTAGCCACACAGGAAGGGAAACATGAGCAGTAAGAGAGATAAACCAGTGTCTCTATTCTGATTCCTGATGCCAATCTTAGGATAATGTTTCTCTTACAGGCCCTCTAAAACATAACGAGCTTCATCATCAATACCCCTCATTATTTGGGTTAATATGCTTCACTATAAGCAGAAGATTGGGGAAGCCCCAAATGCAAAAGTATGTCCCCAAACACGAATTTAATAAGTGTTTGTGGGATAACATGAGATGTCTGGAAGGAGTGCCCTTTAGTAAACTCATTGCTCCCACTGCCAAACACTTGGAGAATGTTAATCTTGGAGATTAATTAGGGTCTTTCAATTCTCATTTAAAGGGCAGGGAGGTGGGAATGCACTGGTTTATGAGATGTGGGGTAGGGTAGGGGGACAGCTATAGGGAGAATATCCTGGAGGAGAAGCTCTCCAGTCTCCACTGAGGGAAATAGTATTCTTCTCTTCCTTATACTTCTGCTAATGATTCTGCTAATGATCTCTAAACCAGGTCATAAAATAAATGAAAATGTAGGAGAAAAAAAAAAGAAGAGAGAACATAGGTAAAAATAACAAGAGCAGAGTGGAAGGTTAAGAGAATATTAAATATAAAACATTGAGACTTATTAAGAGGAAATTAAAAGATAAAGGTCAGCATAAATATTACAGTAAGAGTCCAACCCAGAAAAAAGGTTAAGACATAAAATAATAGTGAGAGATAAAAGAAATGCATTTTTAAGATAAAGGAAATAGAAGAGCGAAATCACTAAAAGAAAGTGAGTGGGGTTAAAAAAATAAAGGAAAAATAAAATTCAAGTTAAAAATAAAACTAAGAAGCCATGAATAAAATTTAAAAGCAAAATAAAAATTAACAATTAAAAAGTAATGACAAGATAACAAATAAAAATGATTTAGAATAAAATATAATATGAACCAACAAGGTAATAGGTTAAATACACCAAAGTGAAAGAGATAAAAGATTAAGAGGATAGCAGACTAAGACCCATCGGAAAAACATTCAAAACATAAAAGTGGATGGGTTTGAAGCTTAAGTATAAGATTAAGGAATTAAGAATGCTCTTTTGAGTGTTAACACTTCAACAAAGAGGATTCAGAGAAAAACATTTTAAATAGAAAATGAAAGAAACTTGAATTAAAAAAAATAGCTAATAAAAGTTGGGTAAAGGAAAGGGAAATTTAAATTACCTTGAATCAAGACAAAAAAATTCTCAGCAGTAATAAAGTAAAAAAGCTAAGAAACCATATAGAAAACCAGAATGTATTCCTGGTAAATAAATGCCCACCAACTGCAAAAACAACATCTATTTATTAAAAATCCCCTACGTGGGTCTTAGTTCCCACACTGCACACTGGAGACTCCCCTGTGTAGCAGCAGCAACATCTATGGCAAGATGAAGGAGGCAGGACATGCTATGAGATGCTCGGTTACAAACTGTCAGTTACATAGCTGTCTGGATGCTTGTACTCTTCTTCCAAGAATTTTTTTGCACTAATAAAATATCAGTTGCTCTATAACTTGGCCAGCTGGGGTTGGGGTTGGGCACAAACAGTGGCCAGCCCAAACTATGCAAACATCTTGGGCAAAACCCACATGGGAAAGTAGTTTGCTTCCAAGAGATGGAAAGGAAAGTTGGTTGGGAGGTGGGATAGATCAGGGATGGGTGATGGGTCATGGTGTGGGTAGAGAGAGATGGGAGTGGATGGGGGAAGAATACAAAGGGGCTCTTCTCAGTGAAGTAGGAGTTGGGGCTATCTTCTGAGAGTGAGAGGGTGGGACCAAGGATGAGTAGAGTGAAAATGATTGGGTGCAGCTGTATAGGGGGGAATGTGTCCTGCAACTCAGTACTTCACCCCTCGTTGGGACCCAGCTCTGCTTGGATAGCCTGATCTGGGGCAGTATCACATTTCAATGTTGGTTCTCTTACAGAGTGGGGTCACAGTGGGTTGAATCAAGAGCAATCTGAATCTTGGAGTTTTAGTAGAGCAGAGTTAAGTGGTGGTTGATCTTTAAGTAGCTGATCTTGGAGACCAGCCAGGCCAGAGTGGACAGAGTTGAGTGGTGAAGGGGACTGAATATTTGCATGAGGGCAGAGAATGGGCTAAGTGAGAGAGGGGACTGTAGCCCTAGGGGAGAGGTAGTAGTCAGGTAGGAATTTCAGAGCAGCAGCTCTTACTTTGATGTTTTGGAGGTAAAGCAGGCCCATGTCCACATGGTACATGAGCATGTTTGAAGGGGTGGGAGAAAGCCACATGGGTGTCTCAAGACTGTGGATGTTATTCATATCTCTAAGGATAATGGATGGGGACATTGGCTAAGAAGATGGGAACAGGTTGGAAAGTTCTGAAGAAGGTAGGTGAGGGTTCTGTCATCATACGGCAGTGACAGGAAAAGGAGAAGGGGAAGGAATGGATCCAAGAGCACATGAGAGGAGGTGGTGAAGAGGACTAAGGAAGGAGGAATATGTGGATCCCCCCTTCAGAGTCCTTGAATTGAAGTGTGTAGAAGAAGCAGTAGTCTCCTTTGGAGAGCAAGGTGAAGGAGGAAAGTAGGTTTCAGTCAAGGAGATGAGGTGGAAGGAGAGAGAATGTGGGGCACGAGGCAGATAGATTTCGGGACCTTTCTTCTGACAAGAGCATGGTGGAAGAGAAGAGAAGGCTTGCTTCAGTCTATGGTGGGAAGTGGGGAAGAGTAGCATGGACTGACTGAGGCTGAGAGGGGTATGAAAGGGGTCTGTGCAGAGTTATTGGAATCTAGGAACAGTAATTATGGGTTACTGGGACAAAGAGGCAGGCCCTGATAGTGTTGGGAGAGGGACGGAAGCATGGGGAAGTGTTGAGGGGCGTTTATTTGCGATTGGACAATTTAGCATAGCTTATTCCATTGCAAGGTTTGATGTAGACATGAAAGAGTCTACACATACTGCATATACTGGTAATCCAATGGCAAGGCTTTTATTGTTTTGGGGGGTGAGGGGCAGGGGTGCGTACTTCCAGTAGAACTTGGGAGGTGGGTATTAAATGGCCCACCTCTCAAGTTCTGATGGCTTACAAATACAGTTGCAACTGAAAAAGAACAGTGCTACAGTTTGGGCAAGCTTGTTCCCTGGTGTAACGATGTGGAGAGATGGTGGTGACTATAAGAGGCATTTGGGGCATGAAGGGTCTGCCCTCATAAAGGGACTAGTGCCATATTGTGGGAGTGAGCGAGTTCTTGCTCTTGTAAGACTGGATGAGTTACTGTGAAAGCGGGTGGTGACAAGGGGTGGGTGGTGACAAGGGGAGGGCGCCTCTCATGTTTGGTCTCTTTACTGTGCTCTCTTCCATTCCACTTTCCACCATGAAGTAAAGTGGCACAAGGTCCTCACCAGATGTGACCACCAGATCTTGGACGTTTTAGCCTCCACAACTATGAGCCAAAGAAACCTCTTTTCCTTATGAATTACCCTGTCTCAGGTATTCTATTACAGCAACAGGAGACAGACTAACACAAACAGTGAGAATTTAGGACTTAAGAGTAATTAGGAAGAGGATTGGTTTGAGACTCAGGACCCCACATAGGTTATTACAGATAGTTGGATCGCTAATACTGCTGCCAAAGTACCTTTGATTCCCAGCATATTAGACAATAGATATAAAATATTCCTGTGTGCTTGAAAAAATTTTCTGGGGCAATAGTTGCTGGCAACTCTTCCGTAGGTAATTACAACACAAATTCTCACACATCTGCTTAGTGGATGGCCTATCAGTGATGCATAATGATGATGATTTGTGTCTGGTTGGATGTGTTAAATGTCAGCTATCAAACATTGTGAGACTGCTGGGAGTGATGACATTGCAAGAGCTTTCTGAAGGCCCACCCACCACAGGAATATCTCAGCACCTTGCACAACATCCAGCATGCATTTCCATGAAGGAGAAAGACTTCGAACCGTCAATTTGAATACTAATTAAATGGCTTCACAAGGTGCTGGTGAATACCATGATCCTGGATAATCTGGCCCCAACAAAAAAAGCTTTTGGTGCTGTGGGAACTTAAATGCAGGGTGGAGGTGACCAGGGTTCCAGGATGTCCTGAGATGGTGTGACAAGAGAGCAAGTGACCTCTTTCTATCTTGGGCCCCCACCCCAACTCTCCCTGGGAATGAGCTGGAGGGGGAGCTTGAGCCAGACTAGATAGTCATTTTTTTTTTGTTCTTTTTTGGTAGATGAAGAAAAATAATGTGCCAAAAGTCATACGATGAAATCTCATTTTAGAAAACACTTGAACTCAAAACTCTAGTCTATTTAAAGGGTTCTTTCTTTTTCACCACTTATGTGAGGTTCATTCTTGAAGGATGATACATACCTAGTCTGTATTCAAAAGGTTGCAAAAGGCTGTCACCTTGTTTTCGAGTCTTCTCCCAAATTCTGTAGTATTACTCTACAGAAGGTGAAGCAGAGATCATCAGGGAATGCTGCAAAGTGGAATCAACCCCGCAGAAACAAAAGCCCACCTCTCCTGGAAGAGGTCCTGCTAGGGTACCAGTGCACCATCCAGGACTGGGCACGGAGCTGCTGTCTATGGAGAGAGAGCAGGAAGAGAGCTTGGCAAAAATGTTTCTGTGTATGAAGCCTGATGATGCTGTGGTGGGCACCTTCTAAGTTGGCTCCCAATCAGCCCCACCTTCTGGAATTCATTCCTCTGTGTAATCCCTTCTCCTTGAGTGTGGACTGGAGCTAGGGACTTGTTTCTAATGAATGGAATATGGGGCAATAGGTTACGAAAAGGCTTCTGAGGCTCGGTTACAAAAAGACTGGCTTCCTGTCTAGCTTGCCCTTTCTTTCTTCCCTGTTTGTTCACTCTGGGGGAAGTCGACTACCGTGCTGTGAGCAGTCCCCTGGAGAGGCCCATGCAGCATAACTGAGGGAGGCCTCAGGCCAACAGTCGGTAAGGGGCGGAGGCTTTCACCCCAGCAGCCCTTGAGGACCTGAATCCTGACAACAGCCATCTGAGTGGCCTTGGAAGTGAATCTTCCTCCAGCAATTGAACTTTGATATGACTGCAGCCTTGTGCAAAACCCTAGTCCTGAAGCCCCAGTTAAGCTACCCCTGGATTTCTGACCCACAGGAACTATGAAATAACAAATGCATGTTTTTTGAAGCTGCTAACTTTTGGAGCAATTTGTTATGCAGCGACAGATAACTAATGCAGACACACATGTTCACCTTCACTAAAGAGCAGTTGTTGGAAGCTTTTAGTAGATGGAATTTTATCCTGCCTCTCCTTGTTAGTGTTTTTAGAAATACAAGCTGCTGCCTAGTGCAAGGATATTCTTTGCCACAGGTGTGAATTAATCTTTGGACAGCTTCACTATTTTACATGTAGTGCTCATGCGATTCTGATCGCCAACGACCTTCGCAGCATCAGCCATGGCTTGTGTTCCAAGAGTTCTAAAGTCATAAAATGTTTACAGAGCAGCATCTGAAGCACATTGACAATAATGAATTTTGTCCAAAGCTACCAACATTCACAGGGTACCTTCACCAATGGGCAAGTCTTACTTATTTTGCAACCCACAGTTAAGATTCGGAGGCCATCTGAGTTCTATATGATATTGCATGAATTTCCACATGGTTCTGGGCATGTTAGGACACTCTTCGTCCTTTCTCTTTGAGAGCTGTCCGCTCAGACATTCAGAAGCAGTCTATCTAAGACTCTGCTCTGATTAGCCTTGTGAAGAGCAGGTTTAGACAGGATTGGGCACTGGGACACTCAGTCTCAGTGGTTAGGAAGATCAATAATAGTGTCTGCCTCCAAAGATTATTTCTGGTGTTAGTTGTTAGGGAAACAGACAAGCTGCAGCCACAACTTGTTCGTTGCTCACAGGAGTTGAGCATTGTGTAGGAAAAGCAATGTCAAAGATTTACCTCTTTTGAGTCTATCTCCTAAACAAACATGAAGCCTCCTGGGAGGGGGTAGTAGAAGCAGTGAAGACCTGGGAGTTTGATGGACCTGAGTTCAAATTTTGGTGTCATTGTTTACCAGCACTTGACCTAGGGAACCTCACTTACTTTCCTAAGTCTCAGTTTCATCACCTACAAAATGGAGATAATAATATCTAACTTGGAGAAATGTTATGATTTGTTTAATAGGGTAAAATACATAAAATGCCTAATCTGTATATACTACTCAAAGAGAGTAACTCTTAATGTTACTTGTTGAGGACCCATCCTGTATCTCCAAAGGTTTAGCATGGTATCTGACAAAGACTGATGACAGAGCCTTGGTTCCTGAAATTCTAATAGGCCAAAAGGGGCATAAATAAAAGCACCAGGACCTTTGTGTGCTGGCTGTGGAGAAGAATGGAATTTTATGTTGTTTCCTCTGCATTTACAGGAATTAGTTTGCATGTGGATGTGGGAAGGGGGCAGGTGAACAAGGATGTGGCAGGTGGGTGGGGGAGGCCCTGCCTGGTGACTTGAAGTGGCAGTGCTTTCCTCTCACGTGATCAAAGCCCTGCTGCTGTCTGACTTCCTGCTGTTCTCGGGCCCTCAGCCCTCACTGTGTCAGGCCCAGCATTAGGGTCACCTGGGTGGGGCCCAATGTACAGCAGGACAGTGTTGGTCCCACTCCTGGACATTCAGATGCTGAATCTGGTTTGTGGTGTGGTTCTAACTTCCCAAGGTGATCCAAATATGAAGCTGGGGTGATTATTACTGCAGGAAGGTCATCACCCATTGGGTGTTCAAAGGCAGTTACAGATATGAAAGAACAAAAATAAAGTTGAATTATTCTGTTTTGAGAGAAATGAATAAAAGTCTTTGGTGACTGGTGGATGTCTGGGCTAAGGGTGGGGGTAGGGGGAAGTCTGATTTCTATTTCTTATAACATAAGAAAAAAATACCAAGAGGCCTAATTAACAAAAAGTTAAAAAAAAGGAATAAAACCTGCGAGGAATCCTTGGTGGCAGGAATGGTGGTGGTACATTAAAAGCAGCATCAAATTTTCAGTTTTAAAAGGTTTGCTGTGATGCAATGTAATATCTTTCCATTTCTTTTAGAAGAAATATTCCATACATAGCTGCTTGTGTCAGAGATGGTTTGAATAAAGTAAGGAGAAGGGACTTCTTCAGTATTTGGGGAACACTGAAGGCTTTTGAGCGAGAACTGATGTGATCACATTTACATTTTACTGATACTCTGGAGCTAGCATAAAGGATAAATTGGAGGAAGACAAAACTACAGATAGAAAACCAGTTGGGATGGTCTTACAAGGCACCAGGGTAGAAATATGATCATTAAATTGGAATTCAAAGGTAATAACATATAGTTATTAAAGTAACTAATTTCAAACCTATAGAATAGTTGCAACAATCACACCAAGAACCCCTTATTCACTTCATCCAGATTCGCTAGTTTAGTATTTTGCCCATTATTAGCTCTCTTTCAATTTACCTATCTATATAAAACTACTATATTTTCTGAACCATTTTATAGTAAGCTACAGACATGATGCCCCTTTGCTTTTAAATATGTCAACATAGATTTCCTAGGAATAGGATATTATTTTACATAGCCACAGTACAATGATCAAATTCAGAAAATTTAACATTGCGATACTGCTATTATCTAATATACTTCTTATATTCAAATTTCATCATTTGTCCCAATAATGTCCTTTATAGCTATTGTTTTCTCTGCTCCAGGATTTAATCCAGGATTGAATTTAGTTGTCATGTCTCTTTAGTCCTTTAATCTAGGACAGTCCTGAGCCTTTCTTTGTCTTTCATGACACTGACATTTTTGAAGAGTACAGATGAGTTATTTTGTAGAATGACCCTCCATTTAGGTTGTGATGTTTCTCCATAATTAGATTGGTATGTATTTGGGGGAGGAAGCATGTCCCATCAGCAGGGACTTGATATCAGATTGTGTCATTGTGATATTTACTTGGTTAAGGTGCCATCTATCAGGTTACTATTCCATCAAGTTACTGTTTCCTCTTTGTGATTAATGAGTAATTTTAGGGTGCTACTTTCCTGTCCTTTTCAGAGCATTGACTAAGTCCCAGGCTATATTAGATACTTTACACACTTCATGTCATTTAACAAACCATGAAGAAGTTTATTTTTGTATTCTCCCCATCCCCTCCTTCTGTTTTACAGATAAGAAAATAGAGACTTATCTAAGGTCAGAAAGTTGTCTGTGACTCCAAAGTCCATACTTGTTCACTCAGACATTGTCACCCAGGGACATTTAGAGCTCAGTGCTCAGACAGAGCACACTGCCCCCTGCAGGTAAATGTATGTTCATGAAAACACTGGGGAGCCTTAGATGCATACTATTAAGAAGCCAATCTGAAAAGGCTACACACTGTGATTCCAAATATATGATATTCTGGAAAAGTCAAAATAATGGAGACAGTAAAAGATCAGTGGTTGTCAGGGATTGGGGAGGGAGAGGGATGAGCAGGTGGACAATGGAGGATTTTTAAGCAGCGAAACCATTCTATATGGTGCTCTGAAGGTGGATACGTGGCATTGTTCATTGGTTTAAATTCAAAGGATGTACAAAACCAAGAGTGAACCCTAATGTAACTATTGGTTCTCAAAAAAAGACCAATTAACAAGAACAACAGCAAACTATGGACTCTGGGTGATTATGATACGTCAATGTAGATTCATCAATTGTAACAAAGGTGCCACTCTATTGGGAGATGTTAGTGGGGAGAGCTGTGTGTGTGTGGGGGCAGGGGGAATAAGAAACCTCCGTTCCTGCTTACAAAATTTTGCAGTGAACCTAAAACTACTTTAAAAAATAGTCTATTAAATAGTGTTTCACCAGTTACTTTCAAAATAAAAAGTGCATATATATCATTTCTATTAAAATCAGTATTTCTAAAGGAAGGAGGGAGATGGAAAGGGAAAAGAGAAAGAGAAAGGGAAGGGAAGGGAAAAGAGAAAGTTGAGGGGGTACAATTTTAAAGAGATAAGTATGGAGTGTGTAGGTCTGAACATATGTGTGTGCCTGCCTGTGGATTAGGAAAAAGGTACAGCAAGAAAAAAAAATACCCTTCTTGTCGCCTTTTCTGCTACCAACATTTTGCATTTTCAACTGCAGACTTAAAAGGGAATGGCTCGCTCTTTGCTTCTTGCCCTAAGGGCAGGCTGGGTGGACTGGGGCAGAGCAAGGGCTCTTCCTGACCCTGCAAACTGCTTGCCAGGAGGCTCTTTGCCTCTGTCTTCAATTCCCAGACTGACCACTGACTCCACCTGCCACTGGTCATAGAGGGAGCCTGAGATCAGGCCAGCTCCAGACAGTCACTGCTGGGTCAGGGCCAGCAGAGCCCAGGGTGGCCTGGGAGGACAGGACAGCCAGCCATAAGCAAACAGCATGTGAGGACCTTGAGGAAAACTTCTTGCCTGTCAAACACACAAAGTTTAGTCGGCAAGAAAGAGATCAAAGGAAACAGGAAAACTTTCTCTAGATATCAAATGGGATTTTGTAAGTAGGCCAGACACCAATTATCCTCAAGAAAGAAAGAGAAGCTGAAATAATAGGTGCTGCAGGGAAAGTTTTGTGTTGTGTAGTCTGAGGCTCCTCAGGACTTGTGAGAAAGCTGGGCGATAGGATTGCCTCGGAGACCGCCAACTCATCACTTTCAGCAGAGCCGCTTAATAGCGGAATCAGCGGAGGAATTGGGTTAGATACCTGGAGACAAGTTCCTGGTAATGTGAGTCAGAGAAAATGAAAAGAAGCTGAAGGAAGAGAAAAAGGAAAAAAAGAAAAAGTGAAAACTCGGGGGTAGCAAGATAGAAGATAAACACCTTCATAATTGGTTTCCTTAAAGTTCTTGACCAGAATGTTTTAAATTAAAGAATAGGATCAGGCAGTTTTGCTCAGTTAAGAGACTATTATGCTTTCATAGAAGCATCTCTCTGTGAACAAAGAAGTGAATAAATAAATAAAATAAGAAACAAGAATAATTGAATGTTATTACTAAATTTGGTGTGTGTCTTTTTTTTTTTTCTTTTTTGAGACAGTCTCACTCTGTTACCCTGGGTAAAGTGCCATGGTGTCAGTCTAGCTCACAGCAGCCTCAGTCTCCTGGGCTCAAGCGATTCTCTTGCCTTAGCGTCCCAAGTAGCTGGGACTACAGGTGCCCGCCACAATGCCTGGCTAATTTTTTTATTTTTAGTAGAGACGGGGGTCTCGCTCTTGCTTGGGCTGGTCTTGAACTCATCAGCTCAAGGGATCCTTCTGCCTCAGCCCCTCCCAGAGTGCTAGAATTACTGGCGTGAGCCACGGTGTCTGGCCTCGGTGTGTGTCTTAATACCATAGTTATTTATCAAAATACTTGTCACTGTTTCAAAACTTTGAAACCACGGCTGGAGTTGCCCCAAAAGCAGCAGCAGGGGAGTTCCCTCAAGGGAGTGCCCCAAATCATCCTGAGATGGGGCCAGTTTGGATCCCAGAGAAAGAAACACTAAACTCCAGGGTAATCAGGGTTCATTAGGGGAACCCACAGAGTGCTGCTGCACAGTCCTCTCGACAGATAGTTGGAGAAAAGAAGTGTTCTACCTAGGTGTGTCTGCAGTAAGAAGTCAGGTACAGAGGTTAGGTGATGGTTTAAGGAGTTTGTCTCAGGGTCAGAGCCAGTTTCTTTCTAGTAAACCTAGATACTTCATCAATGCAGAGAATGTTCAAGACCCTGGTTTGGGTCCAACTCTGCTGGGAAAAACCTATAACTGGCTGGGCAGGGTGGTCAGGGCACTCTATGATTCTCAGGACACAAACACAATGAGGGAAACTGGGGGGCCCCCACAGTCACTAGGCAAACATGAGGGATGTATTGCTGTTGTAATCTTATTTTGCAGCATTGATAACAGAGCTAAGTACAATTATTTCCGTTTTGTAGGTGCAGTGCTGTAAGTGACTTACCTAGAACCATACAGAGGTAGAGGCAAGCAGTGATCTTGGGGAAGCTATGTGAGTCCTGCCTTCCAGCCTGGGCTCTGCTTCTCAGCCCAGCTCATCTCTATATTATGGCTGGTTCTCAGCCTTGGATGTGCACTGGAGTCCTCTGACGGGGATGTAAAAAATAATACTGGTATTGGCCCTGATTCCAGACCAATTCACCCACAACACCTGGGTGGGACCTCAGCATGGGTGTCTGTTAAAAGCTCCTCAGGTTTTAATGAACTGAGGTGGCTCAGCCCTGATGTCAGCTGCCTTGGATGATTGGACTTTGGTTCTATTAAGATAACCAGGTTAAGTCTGAGAGGCCATGGGGCTGCTTTCATGGGTGGGCTGCTGTCCCTTTGCTGTGGTAACTGGCCCCTGCCCTCCCACACTCCAATCATCTGCAGGGATCAGCAGTTCCACAGAGAGCCAGGCAGTGCCAGGTGGCATATCCTTGGTGACCTGAGATTGGCATTGCACCAATAGGGAAGTGCACGGGGTCAAGAATTGGCTCTGACGCTTGGCTAGAGGACCCTTGGAGAGGACAGGGCTGCTGGGGACAAAGGAGCAGCTGAGTGCAGTTGGCTGGGGGGAGGATGCAGAAGAGGGGAGCAGGGGTAGAGAGAAGCATGGGGCTGGGACCTTATGCATCAGTGGCCTGAAGGGTAGGACTCAGAGGCCAAAATTGTAATACTGGTATTGCAAATGGCCAAGGAACCCCAAGACGTTCCTTGGGGTCTTTATCTACATGGCCAGAGCCAGCCATGTAGGGCCTCAAGGTCAGTCCATCAGGCCAGAGTTGAGAACCCAGGGACATAGAAGCACATCCCAGAAGGAAGACACAAACATTAAGATGAACAGACAGGCTTGGAGAGACAGGCTGCCCCAGGCCACCCTCTCGCCAGTCTGGGCTGCACAGGGAGGTTATTCCCTGCCTGCCCGACCAACCTGCTCCTAGCTATATAATTTGCTGGGGTCAGTACTAAAGTAAAACGCTGGGCCCCTTTTTCAAAAAACAATAAAAAGCAATGTTCAAAGTACTAAAATATGAAGCTTTTTTCTTTCTTCCATCGTATCTCTGATAACTTGTCATGGTAATTTTTATTTGCCATTTAATGTGTTTCTAAGTAGGGAAAAATTGAAGATTTAAATTATTAGCATGAATTTTACTGTTCAACTTTATGTTCTGCCAGGCCAGTGTTAAATGCAAATATAAGAGGCATTCAACTCATATGCAGAATCACTGAAATTACACAATTTGTATTTTGTCGCTCATAAATGCATTATGTATTTTGTTTTTACAGGAACAGTGGAAACACTGCACAAACTAACTGAATTCTTTTAAATTCACTTCTTGGTGGTGCACATTCTGCTGACCCTCTCCACCTTTGCCTAGCCGAGGAATAAGAAAGGACTGAAAGGAAGTGTGGGCCGCCCTCTCGCTTCCTCTTCTTTTCTGTCTGTCATCATATGCGGTTGAAATTGTTGGGAGTGAGAGGCAGTAACGCCTGAGTAGGTAACACAGGGACGTGACGGGGTTCTTTGGCCGTTCCCGTTTCTTAGAACATCATTGCCTTTTTTCTGTGCTTGAAGCAAGTTCTGGTTTGAAGGGACAGTGTGGCCTCTTCCTGCTGTCAGCTCTCCTACATACTCAGCACTAGACGTAACATGCTCACATGCTCATGTTCTCGCTTTCTTGGGTCCGTGGGAATTGTGTGCTCATAGGGTATTGAGAACATAGGGCATTGCTGATGGGGCAAGGACCCATGGGGACAGACGTTTGGAGCATATTACCTTTGCTCAGGTGTGTGCACCATTGTCCTGTTGGACCTCACTTACAAAACACAAGCTCAAAGATAAAATTAAGAATTTCTAGGTAGGAAATGCAGCACATTAGACCACACCCAGGTTTTCTGAAGGCAGGGCCCTGTCCCCCTGCAGCTGTGCAGGTTGTATGTCCACGAAGCTAGTCCTGCTGAAAGGAGTGGAGAACCAGGCTTGTGTTTTGTAACCAAGCCTGATATCCTTCTGCTTTTATTTTAATTTAGATTTTTAAAATTGAGGAGCATATTTTATTTAGAAATGTTATCACTTGTGTAATTAACCTCACATTACAAGCTGAATCAGCTCCTGCCTGGATGAATTTGAGCAGGGCAATACAGAGCTGGGTGAGGAGCAGGATTAGCAGCTGGAGAAGGCAGAAACCCCTGAAGAGCTGTCAGTCAAGCTTGGCAGATGGGGCCAAGGGAAAAGCCAAATGCTGAGGTATCAGATCTGGAATGCCATGGCAAGCCGAGAGGCTGGGAGATCCAGCCCTATAGAGCAGGTGGGGAAGATAAGGGGATGCAACAGCCAGGGGCCAGGCAGATCACAGAGGCTGGGGGGTTTCAGCAGAGGGAGCCTGCAGTTGTCCTAGTGGGGGGCTGAGGGAGATGAGCTGGGAGCCTCAGGTCAGTCATGGCAGGCACCCAGGCTGGTGGAATCACAGAGGCTGACTTCATTATTGGCAGCTGGTTTAAAAGACAGGAGAAGTAAGCATATGAAGTCAGGCAAGACTGATTCCAGCTTCCAGAGGAACGAATGAAAAGAGATGAAGGCAGGAATTTCAGGGCTCTGGGGACAGTGTGGACACTAGTAGACAAGCTGTTGTTGTAATAAATAAGGCAAGATGTCCCAGCAATGGATCTGGGACCCAAGCTTGGGGTGGGAGCACCCCCAGGTTCAGTGGATATGAGTCCCTGAGCTTCAGTGGTCTTTACTTCTCTGACCACAGAATTAAACCCAGGGCCTAGTGGGAGGGCAAAGGGTCCCCAGCCCAGAGTTTGAAAAGACATAGAGAGGGGTCCTAGAGAGTTGTTATTTTGTGTGTACCATTTCTGCTGGAACGTCTTTATTTCCTCCCTGCTTTCTGTTTTGTATATGGGAAACAAACAAACAAACACATTGGCCTTCCTTTTGCCGAATAGAATGTGGTTGCCAATGACCCTGAAATCTTTCTTCCTGTTAGCCCATCATATAATTTTAGAGGATTGGACTTTGCCTAATGCTGCACTGGTCCTTTTTCCATAGGAGTCCTAGCATAAGCACAGTGTTTAAAATCAACCAACTATCAAATCTACATATTGGAATCAGTTGGCAGGCAATGAATGTCAGTGATTTCTAAACGATGGCTCGTGATCAATCAAATGGCATGTCTCTCAGCAGGCTGAGCACAGGTAATGTGACCTGTCACATTTCTGAGAGTGCTTACAGAGCCACGGTGATGTGATTACCTATCACTGGCTGCTGGGGTCACTTCAGGATTCACTGTAGGTCTTAATGCTCCAACCTGCAGAAAATTGCACTTCCTTTGAACCGAAATCCCAAAGCATCTTGTTACAGGGTGCGCAGCTGATGGGCTGATGTGTGTGGGTTTGTGTGCCTTCGTGGTTAGGAAGCCTGCATTTCCAAAGATGACTCTAGTTAGTGACTGAGCATCTGTGTTATTAACATACCATCCCTTGGCTTCCGAATCACGAGGACTTCACCCATTTCTAGGCTCTTCCTTTCCATAATTTATGAGGTTTTGCACATCTTTGGGAAACCCAAACAACAGCCTTTCACTAATATGGGAAAAGGAAGAGGCAGGCAGTTTGAACGCTCTGGCATTTCCTGAAGTGGTAGGTAGATCTAATCTACTGACTTAGTTCCGCATGTATAATTAATCGGCAGACTGTTTGCAGTTCCTACTAAGCTGCCTGATTTACATAGTGAAGCTGGTAGCAGATGGAGGGGGCCTTGTCTGTCAGCCAATGAGAACTCTTGAGGACAGACAACACAAGGTTACAAGTGAAGATTGGAAGGAAGATTGTGTCTTGACAGGCCTTGATGGGAAGTGAAAATAACCAGACTTTGATTTGCACCTATGGTCACTGCAGGCTCCAAAAGATGTCATTTCTAGATGTTTCCTGTGTTTTCCTTTGGAGTCACAATACGTCAGGCTCAGCTAAATGAAGAACTAAATTAAAACTGTCACTTCAGCTCATAAATAACAGATGTCTAATGCATTTAATTATTTATAGTCTTGAATCTTTCAAAAATGAAAATGACTACACACATTTTTAATGCAATTCTTGGTAATTTGCCGCCTGCCTGATAAGATTTGCCGATAATCCTGGCTTGCGAACATGAAAAATAAAACAGAGACTGACTCATTTATTTTACGAGACTGCTTCTTTGCTCCCTTGTGCTTTAACACAATTTAAATTAAAGTGAAATCTAATCACAACAAAATGATGTTCATACACTCATGTTAATAATTGAGTTTTTCAAGATCATGAGGTAGGTACCACAATGCCAGAGATTTTTGCACTGTTTGAAAAGTCAGTTTGCCCTATTCTTCTCCAAAGCGCCTCCTGGTGGGCAGGCTGTGACTACACTGATTAGGTTTAATAGAGAAAACTTAGGGTTAGACTCCCAGATCATGTTAAGTTTGGCTAAGTATGATAAGAAAGGCCATTGTGTAATGAAATTTGCACTAGAATGCTTATCACAGCTCAATTCACAATCGTCAAGATGTGGAAACAATCCAAGGGCCCATCAACTCACAAATGGATAAATTAACCGTGGTATGTGTATACCATGGAATACTATTCAGCCATAGAGAAAGAAGAGGCTTCATTTTTGTATTTACCTGGATGGATTTGGAGAACATCCTCCTAAGTGAAGTATCACAAGAATGGAAAAGCAAGTATACAATGTACTCAATACTAATATGAAACTAGTGGATGAACAGCTACACACCCACACAAGAAAAATAACAGTTAAATTCAAGTTGGGGGGGAGGAGAAAGAGGGAAGGGATTTGGTAAGCTCTCACCTAACAGGTACAATGTAGGGGTCTATGGCACCCCTCCTGGGTGAAGGGCTCAACTACAACTTAGACTTTACTTAACAAATGCCAACAATGTAATGTAGTTGTTTGTACCCATAGAGTCATCTGAAATAAAAAAGAAAAAAGGCCATTGTGAGTTTAGTGATACCAGGAATTACCCTTCTTCAGAGTATTTCTCTCTTTTAATTTAGGTGCAAAATCTTTCAAGTCTCCATTAAGGCTTCAAAATGATTTAATTCACAATAAGGTATAACTGGGCAATGTCAGTTGAGAGTAATTTTGTTTTTTTTAAGAGGAAAGAAGATGCAATTAAAATGCCTTGATTAGTTCAGTGGTTACTTTCTTGGTGGGCAAAGATATATATATTTGCTTTTGGTCTAGGATAGTAATGAAAAGTGAATTAATTTGAGGGGTCTTAAAAACCTAAGTTGGACCTGTTTTTAATAGCTATAAGCTAGCATTTATAAGTCATTGAAAGTCTCTAGGGCTCAGTACCTTTTTTTCTATTTTTTTTGAGATATAGTCTCAAGCTGTCACTCTGTGTAGAGTGCCATGGCAACATCATAGCTCACAGCAATCTCCAACTTTTGGGCTCAAGCGATCCTCTTGCCTCAGTTTTTTATAGTTTTAGTAGAGAAGGGGTCTCACCCTAGCTCAGCTTGGTCTTAAACCTGTGAGCTCAAGCAATCCACCTGCTTCGGCCTCCCAGAATGCTAGAATTACAGGCACGAGCCACCACTCCCAGCTTCTTTATTTCTAAAATGGACATAATCATCCCTGCCTCCCAGGGATGTAAAGACTAAAGGAGGCAACACAGGTAAAATACCTGTAGTTAGTAGGTTTGCTGTGAATATTAAGGATACCTGTTATCTGGCAGGGAGAAAAAAATGTCTCATTCGTGAAAATAATTGTATTAGTTGTTTCCTGAGGTTCTGTTCAGTTATGAGTCTCTACCTCTTCCTAACCTTGTTATTTTACTTTTGTGGAAATCTTCATCGACTTCTCAGTTTTGCTCAGGGCTTTGCCTTGCGATTTCTCTGGATCATTTTATTACTCATTACTGCTCAAGTGTGTGCTTTGGAACAAGGCTGTCAGTCCCTCTGCTGAGAAAGACCCTGTCCTCAGGCTGTCCACAGTCATGCATAACACTGACAGGTCACGGGCACATCTCAGGATCCATGCCATGTATTTCAGAGACCACAGGGTGGTCGAATGCCAGCAGAGGCCGTGAGAAGTTCCCAGGAGAATATAGGACCTGGTGGGGACTACAGTAAAATGGAGGGACCGTGGCTGTCTGCAATGGTGCAGCTGGTTGTTCTCAGTGCTAGATGATGGTTGCCATGCATGAACATGGACTCAGTATTAAAAGGTTTTTAGGTTTTTCAAGAAAAGCCAGGCACTAAGAGATTTATGTTAAAAACTTCCAAGTTTTAATGGAAGCAAACTATTCACATTAAACAAAAGAGAATAAAATCTGTGAGAGTGGATGCTGTGCCGTCCAAACAAGCAGGCCCTTAGGTTTTCAGGCCTGACCTATGGGCTGAAGGTGTTTCATTGGCCAGAACTCCTGGGTGACATTTATCTCTCAGGGGTCTTAGACCCTCTGAGAGCAGCTATAATTTCTCCTTTAGTAGCTATAAAGATTTTTTTCCTTCTCTCATGGGGCTCATGACATTTTGATATAGCTGTTTGGTTGCTGTAGTGATATTCATACCTACTTTGTGACCATAAAAATAACTATTGACCTTAAAAAAAGTCAAGCGGTGTTCCTAATCCTCACTCCGTCCCTGACTTTAACCCCCTATCATCCTCATATACTTATATCTTTTCCTCTCCCCAAGACTCCCCAGAGGTAAGAAGAGTTCAGAAATGAAATGAGAAGGTCTTTATCTTGCTGATAAAAAGGCTTGCATTTTAACGGCTTAAATTTTAGGCCCTGTGAAATGTCCCAGTGGTAAAACATACTTCTTAAGAGCTTGAAAAATGAGTGTTCTTAGCCCTATTTCCTCCCAAGACTGAGGTATAATAGATGGGTTCATAATCCCTTATTCGAAAACTTGGGGCAGGTAGGTTTTGAAAGTTAGAATTGTTTGAAGTTTGGAAATGTAACACACATTATGGAATATTGCCAATGTGGGCAGGGCCAGCATCTCATAATCAAATATACCAATATTTCTATAGCAAAATACAAATACAAATATTTAATATGTAGGATAAATAAAGATCATCAAGAGCCACATGTCCACTCAGGTGAGGTTTTCATGCCAAGTGAACTGCAGAAAATTACAGAAAAGATTATGGTTTTCAGAGGTTTTGGACGTCAGAATTACGGATGAGGAATTATAAACCTTAGACCCATGACTTTTAACCGGTGTGCCATGAAAACTTTTAAAAATAATTAATTAAATTATTTTTAAAAGAAGTTCAAAGCACAGTAAGTATGTTCTTTTTTTACTCTTACTTTTGATCAATAAGATTTAAGTGTTTAAGCCATTGTAGTTTAACTACAGGTTCAAGTGTGCCATGAGATAAAAAAAGGTTGAAAAACACTGTTGTGGATGAATCATAGTTCTGTTGCTGTCCAGTGGGAAGGCTTCAGTGGGAAAATCCTATTTTTATCTTTTTTCTTTCTTACTAAATCTATAGAGTTACATAAGGCAATTTTAATTTGCTCTAATTTCTAAGTTTAGACAGTGAATATATATTTTATGATTGGGAAATGCATTAATAATTTCATTTGAAAATTGTGAAAAGATTTCCTTCTTCCTGCCATCCAACAGTGGTGCTCACTTCGCCCCCCCACGCACGTCCCCGGGGCTTCTGCTCCTGAGCACTGCGCCCTCAGCCTTCCCCTCCAGCCCAGGTCCATGTGTATTTCTCCTTCACAAAAGTTCTGCAGACCTCCTACTCTCAGTTGGCACTGTGCAGGTTCATGTGCAAAGCTCCCTGCCAGAACTGGTTGCTAAGTAAATATTGATCTTGGTCTACCTTCCACACTGATGTCTCATGCAGAATAAATCTCACTTTACCCTTTCCATGTGAGATCGCGTTATGAGGACACAGAATATGGCGTAGCTACCCAGTCTTCTGCTGTGGTGGGAGTTGGGTAAGGGAGAACTTGCACTTATACCCTTGTAGACTTACCCTAAGCCTAAGGGTGTCTGCCCCCTTTGTTCTAGGCCTGGCCAAGAACAAAGGACGACTAGGATCCTGCTGGCAGAATCCTATCAAGGCTGTGGAATTTCCCCTGGATAACTTGGTCTGATACATTTAGGGAAGGACTCCTCTAGGCTGGGAATATAGAAACTAGGAAGTGGAAAGGGAAATACCTTTTTTTAAATCTGGGTTTACGCTGAAACCTTTAGCATACTCAGATTACTATTGTGGCTGTTTAATTGTTATTCTCCCTTATCTGAAAGATCAGCCTTCTTCAACTGTGCCTGATTCTTTGCAGAGAGTTTGAGTTTTGCTGGTGGCTAACTCTGCCGCACACTATGAGGCTAAGGATAGTCTGGCTCAAGATGGTTCAAACTTCCCAAATTGGTGGGAAAATAAAAGTCCTGGTCCCTTAGACATAAATTATTTGTTTTAGTCTTAGGACTGCCACGTAAAATTACCACCAACTGGGAGGCTTAAAACAATTTACTCCCACAGTTGAGAAAGCCAGGAGTCAGAACTCAGGTTGTTGGCAGGGTTGGTTCCTCCCAGAGGCTCTTAGGGAGAAAGAATCCCCGGACTGTCTCCTGGCTTCTGGTGGTTGCCGGCAAACTGGGTGTTCTTTGGCTTGTAGGGGCATCACTCCAATCTCTGCCTTCATCTTCACATCACCTTCTTTGTGTCTGTTATGTTTTCTCCTTCTTATGAGGATATTCTGATTTGATTTAGGGTCCACCCGAATCCAGTATGATCTCATCATGAGATCTTTTAATTACATCTGCAAAGAACCTATTTCCAAATAAGGTTCCATTCTGAGGTCCTGGGTGGACACAAATTTGGGAAGATAATCTTAACCCACTATAGTGGTCAACCTCGAATGCCCTCCTTTCCTCTGAAAGCCCATCCCTCATCCACTTGGCAGTGCCATCATGCATTATAAAATACCTTACCATTTGCACCTGCTTTTAAATCTGATGTCTAATTTGAGCCCGCCCTATGAGACAGCTGTGTGGACATTACTTTTTCTGAATTTCACCTGTAGAATATACACAATAAGTGATTTGATTAAGGGAACTTACAGAGCCTGAACTAGAACCCGTGTCCTCTTGAGTCTCAGGAAGCAACGTGTTCTAGTGCAATAAAGAAAAATTCAGAAAATGATATTTTTGCCTGTTCCTCTTCCCTTTTGGGATGTGTGCTGGGGGAAGGGAGACTGTGCATTTCTTTTAATTTTGTGTCTGACAATCCCATTCAGTTATTGTGGGGGTAAACTCATTGAAGCTTTGATAAAAAATGCAGCTCTTCTCTCCCCTCCCTCCTCTCCCATCAATGAGGCTGCATTCATCCTTCCCCCACCCTCCTAGGCCTGCTTCCATGCAGGAGCCCTGCTGGGCTTGGCTCAGGGTTCCAGCAATGTTAAGACTGCATCCCCTGAGGCCTCTCCTTTATGCAAGGGCCAGGCTCTGCAGATAAACCACAGCTCCTTGTGGAGGGCGTTATTCACAGGTGAACTGAGGCTGCTGAGGTTGAGCCTTCTTGTGAAAATTAGAATTTTCCCAACACATTGGACAAACTATGATAATCTAACTTGTATAATCAGACCATTTAAAAAGCACATATATATACCCAAACCACTTTCTCAGCTATATGCCTGAGAAACTTTTCACTCCAAAGCAGTGTTCTGAAGTGGAAAGAGCAGACTTGGAGATGGGAAGTGCAGGTTTTCTGAGATGAATTTTGTCCCTACCACCCAAATTTATATGTTGAAGCCCCAACCTCCAGTACCTCAGAATGTGACTTTATTTTGAAAAAAGGGCCTTTGAAGAGGTAATTAGATTAAGTGAGGGTGTTGGGTGGGCTGTAGTGCAATCTGTCTAGTGTCCTTATAAGAAGAGGAAATCTGAACACACAAAGTGGAGAAAGCAGCCCTGCTAGCACCCTGATCTTGAACTCCCAGCCTCCAGAACCACGAGAAAATAAACTTCTGTTGTTAAAGCCTGAGTTTCCAACTCCTGGGCTGCAAACCAGTAGCAGTCCCTGGCCTATTAGGCACCAACCCCCCAAGCCTCACCATCTGTGCTCTGCCTTAACCCCCCCATCCTCACCCCTGTCTTGTGTGTGGACAAATTGTCTTCCATGAAACAAAGGTTGGGCAGCCCTGGTTTAAGCCATCCAGTCTGTGGTATTTTGTTAGGGTACCCCTAGAAAACTAATAACAGCAAGGGCTGACGTGTACTTACAGTGTATTTCTTTACCTCTTTGGGATTATGGTACCTCCCTTTTCTACCCCACAAGACACAACATTTTCTGAAGGTTTTTGTGTAAATTAGTTACCGTCCACATAAAAGTGCAATCAATAATTATGAAAGCTATCATCCATGTAGTTCATTCCCAGAACAGCATCAGAGTGAAAAAATGTTGGTCCACAGGCTCTTTAGGTGTACGTCTTGAACCCTAGAGAGGATGCAGTTGTCACCCCCCAGTTTGCCCACTCTTGTCCCTCTTATCTTGTTGTGTTCCCACCCCTTAGGCAGAAGGGCCTGATGATGGGAAGGCTGGAGTCTTCTTTATAGGGCTGGGTGGTTGAAGGATGTGGACATACAAAGACCTTAAATGTGATGGGCTAAGTGTTATTACCCCAGAAAGATGCTCTTTGTCCCAAAGGGTGGGGATGGTAGATGGTGACGGCCATAACCTCAGGTCACATCCACCTGGCCAAACTGCAGACTGTCCAGGTGTGGAGAGTATAGATCGTCTGCTTCTCAGGTGTCAGAGAAGCTGCACATTGCAGTTTGGGTGCAGTTTTCAGGAGCTCCTCTGGCTCCCGACTTCTCTAGCACTGAGAAGAAAAAACACTTCCAGGAAAACCATCATTCCAGTTGTACTGGAAGGTCAGTGGCTCACAGGAGTGAGGGGAGTTTGCCTCCCCTTGCCCAACCCCACTTCTAGGGACTTTTAGGCTAGTCCAAAGACATTTTTGGTTGTCACTACTGAGTGGGCAGTTACTACTGGCATCTAGTGGGGGGAGGTGAGGGAGGCTGCAGGGCACAGGACAGCCCCCACCACACAGAGCCAGTAGTGGTGAGGCCAAGAAAGCCTGCGGTAGACCTCCTGGGCATCTCTTGTCCCCCCAAGTCCTCACTCTCTGCCTTCTTATCTCACCTCAGGGTCCTTCTGACGGAGACCTCTCCCAACATCAGGGCATCAAGGTCTGAGGATGGAATTGGGATATTTCTGGCAGAGTAGACGGGAGCTTGAAATTCAAATACTCTGATGGCAGGTTGGAGAGAAAAGGGAGGTCAGAACTGTTTGAGTTCTTTGCTATTAAAAATGGGAAGTAGAGTTTAAAGAATGAAGAGGAAGAAAGGGCACATATGCTAAGAGGATCATCTCATGCAAATAAAATGCAGTTTGAGCCAAAAAGCAGGGATCTGAAACAGGCTGTAAATAAGCGGCTTCCATTTCCAGATGAAAAGAGGACAGCGGGTCCCATCAGCGCTGAAAAGCATGTTGACTTGGCAAACAGATTTCACATTGACATTTCCCAGCGACCACAGGAATGACAAAGGCAGTAAAATACCAAAAAAAAAAAAAAAAAACAAAGACCCCACTCTGATCCCAGCTGCGGTGGTACCCCTTTAACGGTGTTTCTGCACCAGTGTGGGGGTTTTACAGTGCTGCGTTGGTGAGACGCTGCCCTTTCCAAACTTCCATGGAAATATTTTCCATCATTTTGACATTTCATTTAAAATGAAATATAGGAGATATTAAAAATTCATGTTCATGGCAGGTATTATTTGTTTGACTTTGAAATATACAGTGAACACACTGTTAATGAACAGTGAGGGAAGTGTCAGTATTGTGTGTGCTGCATATTCATGGGCTGCAGCCCGACTTCAGAAGAAAACAATCGCAGAATCAAAGAGGGCTGACCTTTTATGGTTCTAAAATCCATGCGTGTGTGGTTATGAATAATTGAATATGGAATAATAAAAATGACCCTTTTCGGGGGTAGTTCAGGTAAAAGCAAAATGCCATGACTTTATCCTAGAAACACGAACCTCAATTATTTCTGCATTTGCATGAATTACATGAATATCTCCCTTGAATCATTACTGGGATGCAATCACATTAATTCATCCAACTGCCAGAATGCCATCTGTGTTTCTCTGTCGTCTTTCCACCGCCCTGAGGACTGTGCGATCCTTGGGCTTGGAGGGAAAATGTTTGCTCTCTTTGTATCCTCTATTTTCCTCCCATTCGGACTGTAGGAGGAGATTGCTTTTTCTTAAACTGGAAGGCACTTTGCTATGGTTTGAATGTGTCCTCCGAAGTTCCCATATGGGAAACTTAATCCCCAGTGCAGCAGTGTTGGGAGGTGGGGCCTAATTAGAGGCCTTTGGGTCATGAGGGCTCTACCTTCGTGAATAGATTGTTATGTTAATGTGTTGTTATGTATGGGAGCGGGTTTGTTATTGTAGAAAATACATTTCTTTTAATTATAAATTACCCAGGTGTGGTATTCAGTTATGGCAACACAAAACAGACTACGTTTTCTACATTGTTTTGGGTGAAGGGAAGGAAAAGGTCTGTTTAGTGTCTGTTACCATTGACTTATGTAGGGTTAGAAGACCACCCTACATAAGCCACACAGAGGCAAGCCTTATGGGTTAAAATGGCTTTTGCTAATACAGAAGCAAGAAAGCTGGGCTCCCCCTGTAGCATAAACACAGAGGCTGTTTGTTTGAAGGTAAAAGTCCATAAAAACAGTAAAGTATGCTTATGTTAAGCCCAGGTGCTTAGGGGCCCACAACCCCACCCCTGGTGATATGGATCAGAGGATGACATATGTCTGTCTGTACATAATGTCTTGGGGCCTAAAGATTTCTGCTCTGTAGAAAAACAAAGTCAGAAATCCATTTTGGGTTAACTAAGTGTGTGCTTGAAGGG
>CAUYRH010008200.1:0-11704 GCA_963574655.1 Perodicticus potto
TACAGGCGCCCGCCACAACGCCCGGCCATTTTTTGGTTGCAGCCGTCATTGTTGTTTGGCGGGCCCGGGCTGGATTCGAACCCGCCAGCTCAGGTGTACGTGGCTGGCGCCTTAGCCCGTTGAGCCACAGGCGCTGAGCCTTAGCATTCATTTCTATGAAGAAAATCATAAAGAGGAGAAAATACATTTAGCATGCTGGACTGTATTTATACCTTAAGTTTATATCATCTATTTACAAGATTAATTGTTGGAAATAGTGGGCAACAGTAGCTGCTGACTTGAATCTACAGTTCATATCAAGCAATTCAACTTTTTTTGTAAGGTCATGACTTTCCTCTGCTTCTTCAGAGTGCTTCCAGCATCACTAGTAGCACTTTGTATGGGTGCCATGGTATTATTCAGTTTCCAGTATTGCACTAAATATGATGAGAAATATGTGATAACGTCAAGAGATCACTTTTCACTGCCATGTGCACTTTACTGGAGAGAGGAACTTCTCACATGGAGATGATTAGCATCTCACAATGTTTTAGGTGAATGCTTGCAACCCTTGAGTGCACTGCAGTAGAAACAGGAAATGGCAACAAAATTATTACAGTTGTACAGTAGATTCTACACTTAATTTTATACAGTTATGACTTAATGCTGCACTTTTACATTTGTTTACATTTCCCTTTACTGTAAATGACTCCAATGACAGTTTGTAAATGTGTAAGTTTTGATAAATTTCCATTTTTATTCGTGCATATTTTGTGACAATAAATAATAAAATAGAGTAGTATCTACATATTTTTATGCATTTGCGACATGCCTAATATTTTTTCTCTTTCTTATTTGAGACAAATTCTGCTCTGTTGGCCTTGGGTAGAGTGCAGTGGCATCATCATAGCTCACTGCAACCTCAAACTCCTGGCTCAAGTGATGTGATCCACCTGCTTTAGTCTTCCACCATGCTAAGATTATGGGTATGGGCCACCACCCCTGGCCATTCCTAACTTTTTCTTAATTTAAAAAATATTTTTAGGCTATATGGTTTGTCTGTGAGTTTTTTTTTTTAGAGACAGAGTCTTACTTGTTGCCCTCGGTAGAGTGCTGTGAAGTCACAGCTCACAGCAACCTCCAGCCCTTGGGCTTAGGCGATTCTCCGCCTCGGTCTCCGGAGTAGCTGAGACTACAGGCACCCGCCACAATGCCCAGCTATTTTTTTGTTGCAGTTTGGCTGGGGCCAGGCTTGAACCCGCTACCCTCGGTATATGGGGCCGGCTCCCTACTCACTGAGCCACAGGCGCCGTCCTGTCTGGGGGTTTTAAAAAAATTGTTAAAAATCTCTCCCCCCAAATTACAATATATTTATTTTAAAAAATCAACTTGGCGCCTGTGGCTCAAATGGCTAAGGCGCCAGCCACATACACCTGAGCTGGTGAGTTTGAATCCAGCCTGGGCCCGCCAAACAAAAATGACGGCTGCAACCAAAAAATAGCTGGGCATTGTGGCAGGCACCTGCCAGCTACTTGGGAGGCGGAGGCAGGGGAATTGCTTGAGCCCAGGAGTTGGAGGTTGCTGTGAGAGCTGTGATGCCACGGCACTCTACCCAGGGCAACAGCTTAAGGCACTGTCAAAAAAAAAAATCTTTGTATAAGTGGACTCAGGCAATCCAAACTTGTGTTGCCCACAATACCATGTTATTTTTGTTTGAAATAATCTATTATGTTTTAAAGAGATTGTTAAAAATAACAAAAAAGGATCTTTTATTACTACCCACAAAGCTACCCCTTTTCTGGTTCTCTTTTTTCCTTTGTGTAATTCCATATTCCCATCTGATATCATTTTCATTTTACCTCAAGAACTTCCTCTAACATTTCTTATAGTACAGATCTGCTAGTAAAAATCTTTTCTACTTTTGTATGTCCGAAGAAGTCTTTATTTGGACTTTTCTTTTTTTTTTCTTGAGACAGAGCCTCAAGCTGTCGCCCTGGGTAGAGTGCTGTGGCATCACAGCTCACAGCAACCTCCAACTCCTGGGCTCAAGCGAGTCTCTTGCCTCCGCCTCCCAGGTAGTTGGGACTGCAGGCACCCGCCACAATGCCCGGCCATTTTTTGGTTGCAGCCGTCATTGGCGGGCCCAGGCTGGATTCGAACCTGCCAGCTCAGGTGTACGTGGCTGGCGCCTTAGCCCGTTGAGCCACAGGCGCCGAGCCGGCTTCCATTATTTCGGACAAGAAGTCTACTGGTCAATTCTCATTTTAATCTTTCTTAACTCCATACATAATAATACTTTCTCTTTTTTTCTAGCTGTTTTAAAGATTTTCCTCTTTATCATTGGTTTTGAACAGCTTATGATGCTACAGAGTAGTTTTCTTCTGTGTCTTGCACCTGGATTTGGTGATCTTCTTAGATCTGTGAATTTAGAATTTTCATCAAAATTGGAAACCTTGCAGTCAGTACTTTCTCAATTTTTTTATCCTCCTATCTCTTTCCTCTGTTATGAACTCTGTTATGAACTGAATTGTATGCTGATCCCCCAAATTCGCATGTTGAAGCTAACCCCCAAGGGGACTGTATTTGAAGACATGGCCTTTAAAGAGGTAATTAAGGTCAAATCAAGTTATAAGGGTAGGGCCCTAATTCAATATGACTGGTGTACATATAGGAAGAGGAAGAGCTGGGCATGGTGGCACACACCTGTAATCCCAGCCGAGGCTGAGGCAGGAGATTTAAAAATCTCCCTTTTTAAAAAAGCTGACACAGTGGCTCATGCCTGTAATCCTAGAACTCTAGGAGGCTGAGGTGAGAAGATCCGTTGAGCTCAGGAGTTTGAGACCAGCCTGTGCAAGAGTAAGACCCCCATCTCTACTAAAAATATAAAAATTAGCCGGGTACTATGACGGATGCCTATAGTCCCAGCTACTCAGGAGGCTGAGGCAGGAGGATCACTTGAACCCAGGAGTTTGAGGTTGCTGTGAGGTAGGCAGATGCCACAGCACTCTAGCCTGGACCAACAGAGAAAGACTCTGGCTCAAAGAAAAAAAAAAAAAAGAATTAATTTTGTATGCATAGATGAATTGCTTCAAATTCAAAGCATTCACATGATTTTATTGTAAAGGTCTTTTAACACGGATCCTGAAAGTATATCCAAGTACCAATGTATTCATGTCAACAATTCTGATTTGTCACTAGATATTCATGTAGTCACACTTTTGGATTTATCAGCTAATCAGAAATCCCCTGACTGTACACTTAAATTGTGTTAATTCTGTTACATGTTAATTATACCTCAATAATATCAATTTTTAAGAAAATATTAAAAATGTCATTCTTTTTTATTGCTTCAATATTTTTATCCCAGTGGATATATGTAATGTTAGGCTCACAATAATTGCTATTGATAATAGATAACGAATATCATCAATTGATAAATCTTTTGTGTGGGACACTTAAAAGGACCTAAATTGCTACCTTCTTTTTGGCAGTATTCGTTAAAAATAAGTGACAGACAGTGGTTAACATAATGGAGTTTGCTTCACCCGAAGGCTACTATGGTGTATTATTTGACCTAAAATGAAAATAATAACTGTGGGGATCATTTGAGTTCAGAGATACCAACTCTCCTTTTTATTCTAGAGCAAATATTAGAAGGCTGAATGATTCTCAAGCTGTAGATATTTCTCAGGTCTATTTTTAAACTCAAACTGGCTCTTTCCCAGAAAGAAGAGAAACAAAAATCTACTGGCAGTAAAGCCTTTACCTTTTTTCATTGAATTTTCTGAGGTTTTTTTTTTTTAATCTTCTGAAAATCCAGAACAGATGGAGCATTATGAAGTACATTGCAAAACAGAATACTTTTCAGAGTACTTAGGAGAAAATAACGTGTTTAAAAGATCCTGCCTTTGAACACATTATTCTTAGTAAAGCATCACAAGAATGGAGAAGCATGAATCCTGTGTACTCAATTTTGATATGAGGACAATTAACGATAATGACCCGGTTGGGGTGGGGAAAGGAAGAGCAGACAGAGGGAAGGAGTGAGGGGTGGGGTCTTGGTGTGTGCCACAACTTTTGGGGGTAAGACATGATTGTAAGAGGGTCTTTACTTAACAAATGCAATCAGTGTGACCTGGTTTATCGTACTCTCAATGAATCCCCAACAATAAATTAGAAAAAAATAAAAAGAAAAGAAAGAAATTGAGAATTAATTTCAGATGAGAGAGAAACTAGGTCTGATTTATATTCAAATAATTATCCAAACTGGATGATATAATGGATTAAATTAAAATAATTTCCCATACAAGCATTGCAGACCCTAAAGCTTGGCAAATTTTTAATCATGGAAAATATGGCTTTTTTTAAATCAAAAACAAAAAGGAGGCCAGGCTTAGTAGCTCAAGCCAGTAATTCTAGCACTGGGAGGCTGAAGGAGGTGGATTGCTTGAGCTCAGGAGTTCCAGACCAGCCTGAACAGGAGCAAGACCTCATCTCTACCAAAAAAAAAACAAAAAAACAAAAAAACACCTAGGCCCAGGAGTTGGAGGATGATGTGAGCTGTGATACCACAGCACTCTACCGAGGGCAATAAAGAGAGACTCTGTCTCTAAAACAAACAAACAAAAAAATAGGCAGGCATCATGGCACATGCCTGAAGTCCCAGCTACTTGGGAGATGGAAGCTAGAGAATTGCTTGAGCCCAAGAGTTTGAGGTTTCTGTGAACTGTGATTATACCATGGTACTCTACCCAGGGCGACAGATTGAGACTCTGTCCCCCCCAAAATAAATAAATATAACATAAAGGAAAGTGTGCAAACATAATGTATATTTGTATGCTCCAATGTGCTTTAAAATGACTTTTGGAATTAACTTAGTCAACTCAACTTTCAAGAAATGTTTGTATTTTTCCATTATTAGTCATGCAAGAGCAAATATTTCAAAATGAGTTTTAACCATATAAGTGATACTAACTATGTATATGAATGTTTGACTACTTTTTTTTTTAATTAAAACCAAGCAACCAAGAAACAAAACCCATTAGAATCCCCCAGCTCAGCAAACTATATATAGCCTTATATCAAGCCTTTTGTTTATAAGAACTAACAAAGCCTTATTTTTGCATTTTGCTATGCATTTGTGTCCTGTTTTCTGTATCTCATGGAAAACATCTCATCTCAGCATCCCATTGGTGTAGGTTAGCACTCAGTGGAAAAGCAGTTGTAATGACTCAAAGAAAAATAATAAAAAAAGAAGATGATAAGGGTCATAACCACTGTCATGCATCTTATCCCCACAGGCAATATAGATTCTGTAATATCAATCAAAGCTCCCTGCGAAGGCTCACCTTACTTATGTCTTCTTTGGGGTTCTGATGGCCTTTGTTGCTAGGAAACTACCCACTCAAAACCACTTTCTAAAGGAATGGCCTAGTATTAGTGCTGAATCATCATCGGAAGAGTAGTAATATTATGTAATTCTTCCCAGAGGGTACAAACCCATGTTCTTCTTTTAGTTCAGGTAGATTTAAAAAAATGTTCAGAACAGGGAGAGTCAATTTGAGATAGCTTCAAGTTAAAGGAATGTGTGCTGTGATGTTAAAATATTGTATGTTTTTAGCGCTGTGAATCCTAGTAATAAAAAAAAATGCCATAATCAAAGATTTTTTACCTCATACTTCTTTCAAGAAGGTAAAGGACCTCTTTTCATAACAGTTTCAAAGTGATGTTTAAATTAAAACAAATAATCAAAAAAAGGTATATATGCCTTTAGTTATCTTATAAATAATTTAAGTAAAACTGAGTATATATCCATTTAAATATATTATAAGAACTTTTTCATTTATATTCCTAATGTAAACATTTTTAAAAAATAAAATTTTATTAAAAAAGCTATGTTGTTTGATCTAACTGATCTTTCAGATGAAATATGCTTCCATCATGTGATGTACATATTACTATGAAATTGTCCTTTGTATGTCCTTTTGACAGCGGAAAAGTAATCATAACCATAATAGATCATTAGCAACTGGTCACCTGATAAGTACTATTCAAAATACTATAACTAGGGCAGCGCCTGTGGCTCAAAGGAGTAGTGCGCCAGCCCCATATGCCGGAGGTGGTGGATTCAAACGCAGCCCGGGCCAAAAAAAAAATACTATAACTAATTTGGCACTACTAAAGCTCATGAATCTTTTCATCTGTGTCCTGAATCTCCAGTAATTCTTCAAGTTTGATTATATTTAGTGACCTTTGCATACGATGTTACATACTAGTCAATAATCAATTTTATAGATCAAGATTCTGTGACATAACATTATCTGTCTTCACAGCCGCTGAACTTTATTGTGGTTTGGACAACAAGGATACTTTTAATAAACAAGGCCATAACTTTAAAATGGGATAAAGCTAGTTTCTCCCCCTCTAGTGTTTTTATCTTTTCAAAAAACAAGCAAAGTGGTATCTGGAATTCACAATTATTTAATTTGTCTTTTCTAGAATGCAGCTGGAAAGCTAAACAAACATCAGGGAAAAATATTGTCAGAGTAAACCTTACATCTGCCAAACTGTTATCACAATAAAATTTTAAAATAATAAACATGCTAAGAATTGTAAAAGTATTGGAATTCTGTGCTCTGAAACAGATTACAGTTGTTCAATGAATGAAATCGTACCTGTGTTTCATTTATATTTATGCTTTAGAGTAGTTATTTTGTTTTGTTTTGTTTTGTTTTATTGGCTTCTCTCTCTTTTCTAAATTTTTTAGGAAGAAACTACATTAAATAATAAAAAATACTATATTTAGAGTTAATAATTTAAAAGGAATTTATATTCATTCATAAAAGATAATGTTCCCCTAGGAAGGTAAAAATACTTTCAGTTCCAGTGAAACATGAAGAAGGTTGCTGACGAAATTCTTTAGTGTATTAATATTTGTTCACAATTTATATTCATGTGATGGTGGAGACAAATTGAAGGAAGCCTAAAGAAAGCATTTTGGTCCAGTAAGATATTCTGAATCATAAAAATATTTTTCTACAGGCATATATTTGATATTTTTAGTCTTACTAGTATTTATGAATAATAATTTTATCACCATAGGTAAGATGTAAATTAATATATAATATCAGAGTTTACAAAATACTATAATTAAATATAAATTAGAAAGTTATTCCCCAACATGTTAGCTTAAAAAATAGACAACAGATATGTTATTTAATATTGTCTGGAAGTTGGTTAAAAATCTTCAAGTTCATCTGTGAATTTTTTGTTTTAATTTTTTCCTATTTGGGCAAGTGTGATGCCTCTCCCTGTAAACCCAGCATTTTGGGAGGCCAGGGCTGAGGGATCACCTGTGTCTAGAAGTTTGAGACTAGCCTGAGCAATAGTGAGACCCATTTTCCACATACAAATTTTTTTTTAAATTAGGTAGGCATAGTAATGCATGCTTGACATCCAGCTACTTGAGAGCCTGAGCCAGGGGGATCACTTGAGCCCACGACTTTGAGGTTGCAATGAGCTGTGATGATGCCACTGCATTCTAGCCCCAGCAACAGAGCAAGACCAAGTCTCAAAAAGAAAATTTTGTTTCTCTTAGTGTTATCTAGCTATATTAATGTTTAGCCAATCTTCATTTCTCTAGGGATGCTAATCAAATTCTCAAGGTAGGAAACTTTAATAAAAATGTACCAATATAGCAGGCAAGTTTCCTCGATTTCTCACTGCACTGCTCTTAATAAAGCAAAGTTCACTTTCTTTTACACAAATCACATAGGTGGCAAAACAATCACCAAAAATGCTTTGCATGGCAGAAGCACTAGCTACATATATTACTGTGAAATAAATTATTTTAACAGCCCTCATATTTATCTTAACTTTTTAGCACTCTGCTTTTTTCTTGTATTCCAAAACCCTAATTCATAAAATAATGTTCTTGGTTAATTTTGCACAACTGTTCTTTTGTGTAGAGAATGTGTCACTTCAAAATAATGTTATATTATGCCACAAATATTGCCTTTTTTTATTTTTACCGTTGAAGAATCATTTTTTAGAATAGTTAAGTGGTAACCAGTATTACTTTTGGACATTCCTGGTCATTGGGTAATAACAGAACAAAATAATTACCCCAAATCAAGAAACTTTACTTCTACAAATAAGTCACAATAAAAATTAAGAACAGTCCTTCCATGTAAGTTAGCTAAAGCATATTTGTCCTTAAATGCATTCCATTGATATTCTACTTGCTGTTGGAGCTCATGTGTCTCCCATTTTCTCTGGGGATAATAAGAGAAGGAAGCAATTATCACTTTTTCCCTCAAAGTATTCCTACTATTAGATTAATTCAGCTTAAATCTTTACTTGGCATTTGGCATAAGTTAGCTCCATTCTGACTTATATGAACCCATGGTGTGATCTCAAACTCTCTTTCCCTTACCTGACACAAACTCTAAAATTAAGACACACTTACATAAGGCTTTTGCCCAGGTAGACCCTTTTGAAGAGTTGTGAAAATGTTCAAGATTTAAGTCATAACAAACTGGCTTTATTGATTTATTTAAACAATTTGAGACTCAGTTGTTAGGCATAGAAATACTACATATATATATAGTCTAAATAGATAGAACACAGATATCTATAGATATCCACAAACGTAGATACTACAGGAGCTGTTTATACTAAAATTCTTGTGATAGAAAATTTTAAGAAAAGGTGTAACCAAGTAAGTCTATAAGTAATTAACATTTCTGAAAAATTATGCATTGACTTTAGCCAACTCTCAGATTTTATTTAATGCCTTGACTTCTGGTACATGTATATGTACTGCCTGATAGAGATATATTTCTCTGTAGTAATTTTCCTAAAAAAGAAAATTCTGTCAACAGGGGTATATAAGATAATTTGCTCATTTCACTTATTTTTTTAATTTTTATGAAATCATAATTGTGTACATTAGTGCAATCATGGGGCACAATATGCTGACTTCATGTACAATCTGAAATATTACCATCGCACTGTTTAACTTAGCCTTCATGGCATTTTCTTAATCACTATATGAAGACATTAGTATTCTGCATTTAGTAAGTTTCACCTGTACCCTTCTAAGATGCACTGTAGGTGTGATTCCCACTAATCGCCCTCCCTCCACTAATCCTCCCCTCTCCCCTCCCTTACCCTTTTCCCCATATTCTTGTGCTATAATTGGATTATAGCCTTCATATGAAAGCTACAAATTAGCTTCATAGTAGGGCTGAGTACATTGGATATTTTTTCTTCCATTCTTGAGATACTTTGCTAAGAAGAGTATGTTCCAGCTCCATCCATGTAAACATGAAAGAGGTAAAGTCTCCATCTTTCATTAAGGCTGCATAGTATTCCATGATATACATGTACCACAATTTATTAATCCATTCATGGGTCAATGGACACTTGGGCTTCTTCCACGACTTAGCAATTATGAATTGGGCTGCAATAAACATTCTGGTACAGATATCTTTATTATGATGTGATTTTTGATCTTCTGGATATATACCTAGTAAAGGAATTATAGAATCGAATGGCAGGTCTATTTTTAGATCTCTAAGTATTCTCCAAATATCCTTCCAAAAGGAATATATTAGTTTGCATTTCCACAGCAGTGTAGAAGTGTTCCCTTTTCTCCACATCCATGCCAGCATCTCTGGTTTGGGGATTTTGTTATGTGGGCTAATCTTACTGGAGTTAGGTGATATCTCAAAATAGTTCTGATGTGCCTTTCTCTGATGATTAAGGATGGTGAGCATTTTTTCATGTGTCTGTAGGCCGTGCGCCTGTCTTCTTTAGAGAGGTTTCTCTTCAAGTCCTTTGCCCACCCTGAGATGGGATCACTTGTCCTTTTGTTGCTAATACCTTTGAGTTCTCTGTGGATTCTGGTTATTAAACCTTCGTCTGAGGCATAACCTGCAAATACTTTCTCCCATGCTGAGGGTTGTCTGCCTGCTACACTTACTGTGTTCTTATTAGTGCGGAAGCTTTTTAGTTTGACCAGGTCCCAGTAGTGTATTTTTGATACTGCTTGATTTGCCTGGGGAGTCTTCCTCATAAAAAATTCACCCAAGCCGATTCCTTCAAGAGTTTTCCCTGCACTTTTTTCTAGTATTTTTATAGTTTCATGTCTTAAGTTTAAATCTTTGATCCAGTGACAGTCTATCTTAGTTAAAGGTGAAAGGTGTGGGTCCAGTTTCATTCGTGTACAGGTTGCCAGCCATTTCACCCAGCACCATTTGTTAAATAGGGAATCTTTCCCCCACTGAATGTTTTTAATTGGCTTGTCAAAGATCAAATAGTGGTAAGTAGCTGGGTTCATCTCTTGGTTTTCTATTCTGTTCCATACATCTATCTCTGTTTTTGTGCAAGTACCATGCTGTTTTGATCACTATCCATTTATAGTACAGTCTCAGGTCTGGTAGCATGATTCCTCCTGCTCTGTTTTTATTTCTGAGTAATGTCTTGCCTATTCGAGGTTTTTTCTAATTCCATATAAAACAAAGTATTATTTTTTCGAGGTCTTTAAACATCTGGATTTAATAGACATCTACAGAACATTTCATCCTGATAAAATTGAAAACACATTCTTCTCATCAGCCCATGGAACATACTCCAAAATCGATCACATCTTAGGTCACAAGTCTAACCTCAGCAAATTTAAAAGAATAGAAATTATTCCTTGCATCTTCTCGGACCACCATGGAATAAAAGTTCAAGTCAACAATAACAGGAATCTGCATACTCAAACAAAAACATGGAAGGTAAATAACCTTATACTGAAGGATACATGGATCATAGAAGAGATTGAGAAGGAAATTACCAAATTTTTGGAACAAAATGACAATGAAGACACGAATTATCAAAACCTCTGGGATACTGCAAAGGCAGTCCTAAGAGGGAAATTTATAGCATTGCAAGCCTTCCTCAAGAGAACGGAAAGAGAGGAAGTTAACAACTTAATGGGACACCTCAAGCAACTGGAAAAGGAAGAACATTCCAACTGCCAATCCAGCAGAAGAAAAGAAATAACCAAAATCAGGGCAGTATTAAATGAAATTGAAAACAAAAAAATTATACAACAGATCAATAAATCAAAAAGTTGGTTCTTTGAAAAGGTCAATAAAATAGATAAACCTTTGGCTAACCTAATCAAGAAAAAAAGCATAAAATCACTAATTTCATCAATCAGAAATGGCAAAGATGAAATAACAATAGACTCCTCAGAAATTCAAAAAATCCTTAATGAATATTACAAGAAACTTTGCTCTCAGAAATGTGAAAGTCTGAAGGAAATTGACCAATTCTTGGAAGCACGCCACCTTCCGAGACTTAGCCAGAATGAAGTGGAAATATTGAACACGTCGATATCAATTTCTGAAACAGCATCAACTATAAAAAATCTCCCTAAAAACAAACCCTGGGACCAGATGGCTTCATGTCAGAATTCTGCCAATCCTTTGAAGAGGAACTAGTACCTATATTACTCAACCTTTTCCAAAATATAGAAAAAGATGGAATACTACCCAACACATTCTATGAAGCGAATCTCACCTTGATCCTTAAACCAGGAAAAGACCCAACAAGAAAATTATAGACCAATATCTCTAATGAATATTGATGCAAAAAAACATTCAACAAGATCCTAGCAAACAGAATCCAGCAACATAGCAAACAAATTATACACCATGACCAAGTGGGCTTT